>JARKIC010000462.1:0-265844 GCA_029378375.1 Mycena olivaceomarginata | reverse complement strand
CGAAACGGTGGTGAAGATGAACATTCCTCATGCGGAAGGTGCGGGGGATTTTTATCTGCGATGGGGACGGTGTTGGGAACGCTACGAGGCACGGGTGTAGGCGAGGTGTGTGGAGCGCGATGAACGTGCGGGGGATTCGACTGGGAGGTGCCGGGCGACTTCGAAACGCTGCGAGGCACGACACGAACGGTACGGGGGGGAGACGCCGAGGTGAAAGCAGATGCGCTGCAACACCGCCGGGGTGCCATGTCATCGGAAGTGGCGAGCCGTCGAACGAAACGAGACGGAAGGTGGCGTCGAACGTTGCCAAATGCTTGGACAAGAGCTCGTAAGTCCGTGGGCAAAAACGGGGTTAAGCCGGTGCTTCCCCGTCCCACCCCACACGAAGCAGCGCCGCGAGCGCTTTTTGCGAGGGGCCGAAGTCGAAGGTGAGTTGTCGGGGTTGGAATGTGAAGGGGGACGCATACACGATGGCGCAGACGATGCGCTGGACTGCACGGAGCGCGGTGCAATGCGTGGATATGGATCGTGTGCTAGCTCGGACTCGATCGGCGCAGACCTTGCTTGCCAGATCTAAGGGAAGATCTCAAAAAGTACTTTTGAATTTACTTTGGCGTTGGGATGACACCTGCTTGCGCCATTGAATATTTTGCAGTGAGAGATCTCTGCATGATGTGTGCCGGAGAGACAGTTTTCTCATGCAAACGGCTGTAAATCCAGAGTTTTTACATTTTAGAATTTCTGTAAGGGGGAGGCCGGTCCCCCGAGCGCTTGTAACATATTCAAGATGGGCGACATCATAGCCATCGAGAAGCTCCTCAATAGAGAGCTTGCGCAAAAGCCGCACAAGCCGCATACGGCTTTTGGGCATTGCGCAAAATCCCCTGGATTTGGAAGTGTTTTCCTTGGGTCCTGGTGAGTTACATAGTCTCCTCTGTCCCTGAAAAAGTGCGTTTTATGCACAGAAGTGATTACCAGTGGAGTGCATGGCCGAGGGATGCAGTTTTTCCTGTCATCATGGAAGCCACGGAAACTTCCCACACTTTTCGTGTCCTGCACGCAGAAATTGAGGTGCAGACATTTTTTCTGCATCTCCAGTGCATGTACTTGAGCCCACCAACCCTTCCGCTCACTCAGTTCTTGTTGAACCTCAACTTTGGTTTCCGCACGCGGCTTTGCGCAACGCCAAAAAGCCGCATGCGGCTCATGCGGCTTTTGCGCAAGCTCTCTAATATAAAAGGGCACATGGGTATTCTCCGTGCAGGTCGTGCGAGATAAAAGGCGTTCGGAACACCAAGCGAGACAAAATATATTATGTCCCGCCGACAGCGCCACTGGTTGATGGCGAGCAAGCGTTCCTGGAATCCTCGAAACCTTCCTCTTCGATCTCACGAGAGCTTCGCTGCCGTCACCGCAAAATTAGATGCCTGCGAGACGGTCAAGGACCAAGAAGAGCTGGCTAAATCCCATGGGATCAAAGGGCTGCCAGCTCTGCGCCGTGTCAAATCTATGCACCACGGAAGGTCCTCCCCGTGGGAATTTATGCACCTGGTGTTTTGAAGACAATTTCTGATGTACAAATTTATTTGTGAATTTGTCGCGAATTTACAGGGATTTCGTGACCGTTTGACCAATCCAACAAATGGCCGGATGATGCGTGACCTCGACCGAAATTCGACATCGACAAAGGGGTGCGTGACGCGTGACCGTTGATTTGATCGTAATTGTACGGTATTTCAGTGGCCAATCTCTCTCTCTTTATAAAATTACCTGTGTGTGAACCTTTAAACTCCGCTCTGGGAACTTTTGCCCCGAACTTTTGGATCCTACTCACGCTTGACAGATTGCGCAGTCTCGTCGGCCCGCGGGTCCAAAATGGCTGTCTTTCCTTTCGTAACGAATATCAAACCGCTCAAGCGTAGTGTTCAAACCACTGCCTCAGGAAGGGGATGCGAGGCCGCAAAGCGGCCGAGCAGCCGCTTGTATACCTCTTGGGCGCAATGACAATTTCTGCTGACGAAAATTCTAAAAGGAGTGAAAGCACGTGCCGATTTACGGAAGTTGATCATTGTTTGACGGAGACTCATCACTGCAATCCAACGATCTCCGACCTCTTGCGCTCTGTCATTGCGAAGCCACCAACTCTTTCATCGTTGGTCAAGCTCAAGCTTGAGTTATGAACCGCTGTCGTTGCTACAAACCGGGGGCCAGTATCCCTTGCTCCTTTCGTGCATACAAATCATTCCGCCCCCTCTGCTTTGCCTTGAAGCCAGAGCACCCGTGGACCAAGCAGCACGACCCCTGGCTCTACGTTGACGCTGCTCTCGAACCCTGTCTCGGTCAGCCCCTCGCCATTCGCGTGTGCATGCCCGGTGGAACTGCAACGATCGTGCGCTCAATACCTCGCGCAAACCGCCCCGTCAGGCCCGCCGTTGCCATCCGAGTGCAGACTAACTACATCGTGCGGCTTCCGAGAGCAGGGAAAGACAATGCCGCGTCTCTCATCGGGTCGGTCTTAAAGGAAAAAATTCGCACCTCCTGCTGAAGTTCAAGCTTTCGGAGCGTACACTGCCGGAGCGAAGCGAAGGCACATCTTGTACATTATAACAAAAATCTGGGTCAGTACTGCAAACACAGGAGTAAGTAGAAATATGCTTATGGTGCTACTTTTGTACAGCATCAAGTTGGCCGAGGAAATATTTTGGCTGGAGAAGCCCTAAAATGAGCATTTTCCAAGGGAAAACGGAGCCACCAAGCGCGCGTAACGCGGCCGGAAGCCAACACTTTTCATGCTATTTTCGAACCCATTGAGCCTACATATTTAGCAGGGAGTGGCCAATTTGGGAATTATTGATCTCACCCAGTTTTGACTTTAAAAGGAATCCCTGTGGACAAAATGCTCCTCTCACCAAAAGAAGCATTTCGACCATCAGGATGAAAATTCGGCTGAAAATTCGGCCGGTTATATCCAGTGTACAAAAGTAGCAGTTACTAAGTCATTAGGCCCATAAACTAAATCGAGCAGCCATTTCTTGATGCAAACACAACATTGTTTGTCGTGGTACTCGAGTTTTCTGGGTTGATTTTTCTGCAACTTGGCGAGGGGCTCAGTTCAATCCTCCTCGTTGATGTCAGAACCTAACAACATTTGTGGAATTCGTCCGACAGTCAGAACGCTCGAAGTGGTGTTTCACCCGATTTTCCTGACGCAAAACATTGTTTGTCCTGGCGACCGAGTCTGGGTTAATTTCCCTGAAACTTGCGTGTATTGTAAATTATGAATATAATCTTTTATCCACCAATACTATGTGTCTATGGCCGGATTGAAAGATATTAGACGATATGAGCTGCTATTAGACTGGCCTGCGATAGCTACTGAGAGCTACGAGGCGTTACGGTAGCCACCATTGAGAGCTACGAGGTGCTACGAGACACCTGCGTGGGGCTACGAAGGGCTACCAATAGGGGGACTAGACTACGGGGTCACCCCAGGTACTGACGCTACCAGACGCGACGTAGTCTTGATATTTTTTCCTGATGAAATTGTTTCGGAGTCTTGGGCGGTCTCTCGTGTCCACGCGTGCCCTGGTCTCGCAGCCATAATCCCATGAAGCGGCTTGATGTGACGTCAATCCGCAAGCGTGGTTGGCCGGTTTCCTTGGGAGCGTCGGAATCCAAGATGTGGAATGTGAACCGGTTTCGTGAGTTTCCTCCTCCCCAGCCCTCTTCCTGAATCTGAATGTTCAGGAAGTCCAAACCTCGCTCCACCAAATCAATATCTCCGTGTCCGCCAGTCCGCCTCGTCTCTCGTGTCCACGCGTGCCCTGGTCTCGCAGCCATAATCCCATGAAGCGGCTCTTGATGTGACGTCAATCCGCAAGCGTGGTTGGCCGGTTTTCTTGGGAGCGTCGGAATCCGAGATGTGGAATGTGAACCGTTTTCGTGAGTTTCCTTCTCTCCCTCAGCCCTCGTCCTGACTCTGAAAGTTTGCCAAGTTCAACACCTCGCTCCACCAAATCAATATCTCCGTGTCCGCCAGTCCGCCTCGTCTCTCGTCCGCGCGTGCCCTGGTCTCGCGGCCATAATCCCATGAAGCGGCTCTTGATGTGACGTCAATCCGCAACGCGTGGTTGGCCGGTTTTCTTGGGCGCGTCGGAATCCGAGATGTGAACCGTTTTCGTGAGTTTCCTTCTCTTCCTCAGCCCTCGTCCTGAATCTGAATGTTCACCAAGTACAACACCTCGCCCCACCAAATCAATATCTCCGTGTCCGCCAGTCCGCCTCGTCTCTCGTGTCCGCGTGTGCCCTGGTCTCGCGACCATAATCCCATGAAGCGGCTCTTGATGTGACGTCAATCCGCAAGCGTGGTTGGCCGGTTTTCTTGGGCGCGTCGGAATCCTAGATGTGGAATGTGAACCGTTTCGTGAGTTTCCTTCTCTTCCTCAGCCCTCGTCCTGAATCTGAATGTTCGCCAAGTACAACACCTCGCTCCACCAAATCAATATCTCCGTGTCTGCCAGTCCGCCTCGTCTCTTGTGTCCGCACGTGCCCTGGTCTCGCAGCCATAATCCCATGAAGCGGCTTGATGTGACGTCAATCCGCAAGCGTGGTTGGCCGGTTTCCTTGGGAGCGTCGGAATCCAAGATGTGAAATGTGAACCGGTTTCGTGAGTTTCCTCCTCCCCAGCTCTTCCTGAATCTGAATGTTCAGGAAGTCCAAACCTCGCTCCGCCAAATCAATATCCGCGCGTGCCCTTGTCCGCGGCTACGTAGGTAGGTAGGGGAGCATTACATGGCAAATAGTTATTATGTTCGCCCGGGCAAGCTTAATTGTGAGAGCTTTGGTGAATATTTTATAGTCCGTGTTCAGTAAGGAGACTGGCCTCCGGTTTTACAAAACCTTTATTATTGTTATACATAGATACCTGTTCTAGTTAGTCTTCCAATGGTCTTAAAACATTCTAGACGCCGTTCAGATTTCGGTCTTTTTGGAGTGCAGAACAGGTCCCACACCCCCAATAGTGCTCAGAAAGACCTATCCTCGGAAAACAGACCAGGATACAAATATGGCTATTTTAAATTTTGCTACTGTAATGTGTATGACGCCTAAACCTTGAGTACGAATGGCTGCGAATGGACACAGTCACAAAAAAATCAAAACACGCCGTAAGGCCCAGCGTGAGTATTACAAGTTACGTTCGCATGCTGCCCATGTCCACACGTCTGCATTCTTGGCATGCACCGAGTTGTTCTCTACCATTTTTTAGAGGCCTGCACGTTGTCGAGCTTGATAGCTCTCAGCCACACATCTGCCTTCTTCCGTACTATGGTCAAGACACTTTATCGCATCCGTCTCATCGCCGTTGTTGAACCCTTCATTGGACATGAAAATATCAAGACTTTCTTCGATGTTCTAGAGGCCTCCAACTCAGCCATTGGGGGCTCTGCCATCCCACGCATGCTTACCCCCCCATTGCGTGAGGACGAAGATTGGATGCCGTCCAATCTCAATATTTATATTCCCCTTGGGGGTATGCGCGTGGGAGGTTTTTTCGCTGCCATCCGCCTCGAGCTGTCCTCGCAGCAGCCTGGAATCGCACGTCTACACAAATTCGTGACCAACGGATTTGTGCAATACGAATCAAGGTTACCAGTGAGTTCGGCGTTTTTTTTACTCGGTTCTGTCTCAAAGTATTTCTTTAGGGCCATCCAATCATGTTGTCGGAGAGTATCGATGCTTGCGTAATCACCCAGCCGTTGCAGCTAGCACCACTCTCGGTGTGTTTTGTTTCTAATTTGGTTCGGTTTGTTAATGCTGATTCGCAATATGCATTGCTACCTGTTCTACCATTGTAGTTATGTATCCTGAGCTTGTCGTTCGCCGCCGTGCCCATTCGGGTTGGCATAGGCCGAACGTGGAGAGTTGTATCAAGCTTCATGCAGCTAGCACCACTCTCGGTGTGTTTTGTTTCTAATTTGGTTCGGTTTGTTAATGCTGATTCGCAATATGCATTGCTACCTGTTCTACCATTGTAGTTATGTATCCTGAGCTTGTCATTCGCCGCCGTGCCCATTCGGGTTGGCATAGGCCGAACGTGGAGAGTTGTATCAAGCTTCAAGACCGCGGTTTCCGTCATTCCGTCTCCACTGTACAATGGAACCAGGGCTGCGGCTGGAACTGCCCCGTCCTTTGGCGGCGTGTTCAAGGCCTTGAAGGCGTCGGCATTTTTTGTTGGGGTGGACTTGAAAACACGATGAAGGATAATGGGTCGGCAGGAGTTCCGTTTACTGATGTTTCGATGAAATGGCGTTTGGGAGAAACGTGCCGAAATAGATGTTGCCCCTGGTACAGGCTGCGACCCGGGATTTAAAAAGCCTATCTCTAGGATAGTTAGAAGCCTACTATATCCTTGGGCCGCAATCTACTTGCAACTTACTTACTTGGTTCGCTCTTGATCTCTGAGTCCCACAAGTGAATTTGCAATAACAATTTGGAAAGAAGTAAGATGTGCTGTCAATTTCCACGTATAGGTCAGGAGTTAGTGGGCTCTGCCGCGGAGCGCGCTACAAATGTTATTCTAAAGGGAGGCAATGCAGTGGGCACTATTCCATCCGGCGAGAAATGCCAAGAAATAGGATTTTTAGAAATTTAATACACTCTATATTGATTCTTTTCTTATAGTTACAGAATCAGTATGATTGAATATCATCTGATCAGTTGTGGTGTGGTACAATGCGAAAAATGTGCCTTCATTTGCGTCCTTCTCGGCCTCAGAGGAGGCTACTCTGAGAAGAGAAGAGAGGTCACATCTCACATTTTTGTCACCGATGCTCGCACACCGTCAGCGCGAGTGATGCAAAATTCAATAATGCTTCAAACCCAAAGCTCTTGGGTTCGAATCTGCTCAGAATTTTGCGGACACTTCCAGTAAACCAGAAGGAATTCGAATCCGGTCAGTTTTGCGGGCGCTATGGCTTGTAAACCATCGGCAAAATTCAATCGATGCGCCGCTATTTGCAATTCATTCGCCGTCGAGCCATTGAGGTCACGCCTTTCAAAATGGTGGACATAACGTGAACTATTTTGAATCTTCCGATTCTGGCCCCCGAGCGGATTTTTTTATTTTTCTTCGTGCAGAAGTGGAATGACTACAGATTCTAGGTTGGAGTCATGTTCCGCCGGAGCCACTGAGTCTGGCAGAATGTTGTGTGGGTGGCAGATGTGGGCGTATTGGAAGAGATTGACCATGGTGTGCCACCCGAGCCGAGCATCCATATAAAAAAACCAGACTGTAATCTTTGCCAGTTCTCATTTCTCACTCAAGGTATGTTTCCCAGTTTCCAAAGTATACATGTTCAATACCTTTCTATTCGAAGTATCCAAGGATCAATATGACGGATGAACGACCGGCCATACGAATCTCCCCAAACGACAATGAGGCCCTGGAACAAATCATCGAGCAGTACAAGGACGGTTGTGACCGTAACGATGTCATCGCTGCTCTCTTTGGGAGCATTGTATCCATCTGTTCTTTGCAAAACTTGTCTACCGACTATAGCCTCCTGCTCTCCTACATCGGTAGGATCGATGCCTATGACCAAGAACAAGCAGGAATTGGCAGAGGTAGAGGGTCTACCAGCGGCCATGAGGATAATAACGGCGAAAAGTACGCTGTCGATGCAGCCGGGACTCCATCCGATCGAATTTCGCTCCGGAGTCCCCACGCCAATTCCAACCTCCGAGGCCGCAAGCGGTCCTCGGTCTGCAAAAACTACAGCAAAGGTCGGTGCAGTCGCAATAACAACTGCAAGTACCAACACATCGAGCCCGGCGAAACGGTGCACTGAGGGACTGGGCAGATAATGGCCGATCCCGGTCCTGCAATATATTACTACCCACTGCTACTTTAGTATTTGTTTGTGATCAGCTCAGCGCAGAAAAGTGTGACTTGATATGGAGAGCTAATCAAATGCTGCAAATTGACAGATGATACCCAGCACTATTCTGAGTAGTCCTGTCTGTTTGAAATTGCCCACATTGCTGTGATTGTTGAACCAGAGGTCACGGAGCTCTCCATATCGAGCGTGGCAGTGCAGGAGTCACGGGTCAAATCAAAAGTGCGATATTTTTGCTCGCAGGAAGGCCACAGACAATTTGAACCCTGGCTGTGATATTCTGGCTCGCAATTAAGGTTTGATGATAAAAGCTTAAATTGATCAAGTCTTTCCTTATCCCTGCCAAATACAGCTGTTTTCACATGCTCAGAAAAGCGTGACTTGATATGGAGAACTAATTGAATGCTGCAAATTGACAGATGATACCACGATTCTGAGCAGTCCTGTCTGTTTGAAATTGTCCGCACTGCTTTGATCGTTGAACCAGAGGTCACGGAACTCTCCATATCGAACGTGGCAGTGCAGGAGTCACGGGCCAAATCAAAAGTGGATATTCAGTAATTTGAGCCCTGGCTGAGATATTCTGGCTCGTGGCAAGATTTCGGCTGGGGGGTAATGTTGATTGAGTGTCGTCAGAGCGGAAGTTTTTGACGATACTGACCATCCCAATGTTGAGGCGGCCTTCGAGGTCCCAGGCGTCGCCCCCTCGGACCTCAGAGTTTCTGTAAAGCATGGGATACTCATTATTGAGGGACAGCGTCAACCCCGACATTGTCCTACCAGCCCACAAGCATATGTAGCACCCCTGCCCACGCCCAGCACCCCACAAACGAGAAGAATCCCATTATTCGGGATAAACTCCAAGAATTTCACTATGGCAAGTTCTACAGAGCGCTCCGTCTTCCGTCAGGCACCAAGGCAGGTATTTTTGTCACTCTGTCGAGAGCACTAATTTGACCGCCCTCTACTTTACATTGACACCATCCGAGCAAATTTAACGGATGGCGTTCTCACAGTTACTTGGCCACAGGGCAAAATTGGACAAGAGGAGGAGTAAAATCGGAAGCTTTTCAATGAAGAGAATGCTCATACTGTTCAATGTCAACACCAAATTTCGCATACAGACTTTTCCGCTCAATAATATTAATAAGGGCCCATAAAAATATCATTATTCCCCTAAATACTGATCCAAGTTGCGACCTCTGTTTGAGTTCTGAGGATGGGCTGCGACCTCGATCCCCCAGAACTCAGAGAGAAGTCACAACTTGCCATCGATCCCACGGAACCCAAAAAGAAAAGTCACTTGGAGGGGTGCGACGAATAGAAGTCGGACCACCAAGTTACGACTTTTATCCCCCAGAACCCAAACAGATGTCGGAATTTGCCAGGTTGCGACCGCGATCCCCTAGAACCCAAAAAGCAGTCACAACTTGGCGGGTTGTGACTTTCATCCCCCAGAACCCCAACAGAAGTCGCACCGGTAAGTTGCGACTTTTATCCCCAGAACCCAAACAGAAGTCGGAACTTGCCAGGTTGCAACCGCGATCCCCCAGAAGCCAAAGAGCAGTCGCAACATGCCAGGTACGACCTTGATACGACGGACAATATTCGCGAGCGGTTCGAGCTGTGGTGAAGGCATAGCCACAGAATGAATGCCTTACATACATACATACAAAGTCAGAATCCGTCTAATTTTCGGAGAAAACCACGCTGACGAAAACGGATAAGGCACGAAAACGCACTTAATCTCCGCCTGGGGAGTGCGGTCGTGCCGATGAGGTCGCCGCCCTAGTGGCGGTACATCAGGCTCTCTGCGCGGGTCGAGGACTGCGGGCCCCAGCATGCGTCTCATGTTTTTACCACCGTATTCACCGGATTTCAACCCTATACCGGAGAATTGGCCCGCGAGGATGTTGATCAATCAGAAGATGATACGTAGTTTATATTCATCTCATTGAGGCTGCATTTTCAGGATATTTTCATCATTGCGGATATTTGTAAAGTATACTACAGAGAGATTTACAGTTAGAGTATAAGACGATGTACAACTTCTGACAACTTCCGAGAAGTTCTCGGACTTTCAAGCCCAGTGAAAATCGGACCTGCTGGGTTTAACTTTGAGCATACAGCTACTTGGAGCTAATCCCAGCACTTAAAATCCCCCCTACTTCTACTTTACCCCTGAGCAGATCCCAGCAGGTCAGGTTTTCACTGGGTTCCAAGGCCTGTACAATATAAGTAATAAAGGACAGGACACAGGCCCCGTGAAGCTCCCGTCAAGGGTTGTCCGCCAAAAGTCCCCGATTTCGGCCTAAAAAATACTGTAGCTAGATTGTTAGAGTCGCCGCTTTTCGCAGCCTTGCCTTCTCCAATGGGGCTACAGTATCCGTGGTTATGGCTACATAAAGAGGTCAGCGACGTCTTTGGGAGAAACGAAATTGATTACGCACAGGGATAATCACCATCCTCGGTAATGTCCAAACCACCTGACATCAATCTGGGCAGCATAGATTTATGTCGCTAGGAGTGCTTATCAGCAAGCGATGCACTCCGCTGACGGAACAAAGTACCTTCGTGGTAGTGGTGTTCATGTCGTCCATGTCAATGAGGTACAGGGTTTCATCCACGTGGGTGCGTTCCTGTGCAGATTGGACAACCCATTCCATCCCAACGACGAGTGGTTTGGGGTCGGGTAATCCTCTGAAGCGCGTTTGGCCGAGGGTACTTATTTCTTAATGTAAATAAACTCACTGATAATGAGCCAACGTCCGCCCCAGCCCATTTTTATAAACAATGTGTGTCAGCGTATGCCCAACGCGGCCCAGGACCTGCATTATCCGTTAAATGCCGAAACCAGCGAGAATGGTGGGGAAACGCACCCTTGCGCCCAGGTCTTGAAGCATGTCCGTGATGACCGACTTGGCAGAATCGTCTCCATAGTCAGATATGACGTCCACGTAGACGACGCATCCTTTCAGGATCGTTAAAGGCTGGACGGGGTGCGATGGCGCTTTGGCGCCGGTGAAGGCGTGGACGCTATTAGACGAGCTTTTGACGAATGTTGCAATCCGGGTGCTCCTCCGCATGCTCTCGGGGCCCGCCGAGCTGGGACCTGTTCTCTTGGCAGGACTGCAGGTCATTTTCGGCGCCGACCTCCCTCTCCCAGCGCTCCCGAGCAAACTGGATCCACCGCGGGTACTACCCCCAAAGCTTAGATCCATGAGCTTAGAAAGCGGACGCTGGACTCGCGCAGACTCCGCAGACGGTGGTGCTTTCGCTGTGGCAGCGACCGAAGAGTCGAGGGAGAGGCGCGGCCCACTGCCACTGCGCTCTGCAAGCCGGGACGCCTCATACCGACGCTTCGTGCATTTACACTGAGCGCCAACGGTGTTTGGTCGAGGATGCCGTCCAACTGATGCCGGCTGAAGCCCATGCTTGTATTGGGACGCTCGGGGGGAGGCATTCTGAGTTTCTCCAACGCCGACGCCAAAATCTGAAGAGACGAAATCCCACCGGGAATAGTGAATGTGCGTGTGAATGAAGTGCGGAGGTCTCAACCGACCGCAAGATAGGGCATGCAATGAACGCTTACGAGGCTGTCTGGCAGCGAACAAGCTCGTCGCCCTAGCGAGCGTGTGCCGTCGGCGAGGGCAAGCCTGAAGCAGACACAAGCTTGGTTCTCGCCGGCGTCTTTGCAACCACAGCCTTCGCCGCGCTCGACTTGGTCGGATTTGCGAACGACGACATCTTGTTGGGCGATGCCACGGGCTTTGCTGGAGAGCCGCCATCCACAGTCTTCGGACGCCAAGATAAGCATGAAGCGAGGAGCATGGAGGATTCGGAATCTGGCAACTTACGTGTACACGTCGCTTGTGCTTGGTCCCGCGCGCGCCGGTCCAATCCAACGTAGTAGTCACACTGGCGCAGCTGTCTTTTTTCACTCCGTAGGGGCCGGCTTTGGGATGCGAGCGCGCTCCAGCGACAGTCACGAGCACATCTTTGTGCCTCGCGCGATTCGCCTCGGTGTCCTTCAGAAGTCGCAACGGGGTGA
This sequence comes from Mycena olivaceomarginata, assembly GCA_029378375.1. Lineage (NCBI taxonomy): Eukaryota > Fungi > Basidiomycota > Agaricomycetes > Agaricales > Mycenaceae > Mycena > Mycena olivaceomarginata. The sequence goes on along the minus strand of JARKIC010000462.1, from coordinate 253,898 downwards.
CCCCTCGTCCCACCTGGAAGTAAGTGGATGTGAGAACACGTTTAGATTCGAAGAGCACAGCCTCGACGGACGTTTCTTCCAGCCTTTGTAGTGAACGAAGTAATGGACGCCGCCGTTAACGCTGTTCTCCGTTGCGCTCATCGAGGATCTTTGCAGCATATATGAAAGAGCCGTGGGTAGCACAGGACGCTCTCGCCGGTATTGAATGTCGGTGGTGGTCCCATATGCCGTGATGGTGCGGTGCAAAGCGTGACGATTTGGACCCACCCACAATAATACAAATATATACGTGATGACGGGTCACGTGCCGATGGGCAAAATTGCCGGATACTGTACTACAAGATTTAGGCACCGTGTCTTCGCCACGGGCGGTCAGACACGGCGGATTCCCAGTTCCGTAAGACACGGCGGATTCCGAGCCCTCCGGCGCCACACTGCCGCTCGCTAACGCTCGCAGCGCGTGGCGCCTTGGGGTACACGGTGAATTCCGAGCCGTGGGACAAACACGTGCAATGTGCGTGACTTATCACGTGCTCCACGTGATAATCTGTCAATTGTCTTTTAAAGTATAGGATTTCAACCAAGTGTTCAGTCACAGGTCACACCCAACTTTTTTCGATGTGTGCAAAATTCGCCGTTATTCAAAAGAAAATTTTCGGCCATCTCGGAGAGGCAAAATTCCAAAATTGATGAACACTTGGTCGAAATATTAGGTCGGTGGCTGAAAAACCTTTAAATGCGGTCCTCAAGATCACTACTAGATCATGGATTACCAATAGGGACAGTCAGAGTACGCGCTTCAGATGCGCTTAACCTGGTGCTTTAGATGTGCTTCACAAGTACTTAAAGATTTAATTTGCCATCATAAGCGTGTGATAAGCACCGGTTTGTTCTGACCGTCCCTTTTCCAGATGTGCTTAAAATATGATTATCTCACCACAGTGGCTGTTCGGAGATCATATCTTGCCGGATGCTTCCTGCCTGCACTTCGTCACGCAGCCCGGGAGAAGGCACTTGAAGGAGGCGTATAACAAAGGCCGACAGGGTCGCATCTTCTTATGTCGGCGGCCTGCAGCCCGCCTTCGATGCCAAAACCACGTAGAAAGTCTCCGCTATGCGTACCATGCACCACCGACAGCCTCTCATCACTTTCCTCTGGCGACAGCTTGGATGCGGGAAACAAATTTCAAATTTTATTGATATGTGAGTCAGCGCAGTAGGATAGTATACATATGAGTCAAGCAAGAAATGAACGCTTTAAGCACATTTTTTGAAGCGTGCGTGAAGCGCCTCTGGAGGCGCTTCAACGCTTCAGATGTGCTTAAAGATTTATGTGCTTTTCCCACGCTTTGAAAATCCTTGAAGCACATCTGAAGCACATGTGTTAAGCGCATCTGAAGCGCATACTCTGACTGTCCCTAATCTTTCGGCGATTGCCCCAAACGGTTTTTTCGGCATCGCCCTCTCAAGCAACCAGGCCCACGGGTGAACTCGAGCCGAGCGAAGCTCGGGCGAGGGTGAGCCCGGCCCGCCGTTCTCAGCACTAGACCACTGACCAAGGCTGGCTGAATTCATTACTCCTTGCAAACATGCTGAACTATTATATCCAAGTTTCTCAATGGTTGAAGTCGGAAGTCTGTGTTGCAATTGCATATCCCATACATAGTCAGAAAGAACTGTGTTGTATTTCAGAATTTGAACCCAACATACCATTATCTCTGGGTCCCCAAACACGGCATCACCAACAACAAAAGGTGGACAAGATGTTGGCTTGATATCTCACACACGTTCAATTAAGAAATGAAACGCAGCAATGGATAAATCCACCGCTCTCATAAAACCAAGTTTTATGGATATAATTTACCATGGCTGACAACCTAGTGCTGGGAAATGAGTTCAATCCGCTATACAAAGGCATTGGAAAAGAGAATAACTGTTGAATTCGAAGTCAACCCTAAAACCTAGGTATGGTGTCTCAGAAGAAATCCTGGCCATATCCCTATAGGAGGCACAGAGACAGGCACTGCGTTCCGACCCGTCCTATGCCAAGCGATCAGGTAAACAGTGTGAGATGGGACCGTTTAAATGAACGCAAAAATTGAGCTTTTTAAATGCACAGCTTGCCCTTGCCTGAGCAGAAAATTACGGTGCCTGGTGCATTGGATAGCCACAGTAATTCTGAGTCGAAATGCCTATAGGATCAGGGCAATTGGTGCAGCCGTTGCCAAGCTATTGGGCAAACAGTGTGAGACGGGACCATTCAAATGAACAAAATGTCTAAATTGGGATTGTGCCATCAATTGAATGCAAAGTTTGATGGCTTGGGGCGGATCAAACCCAGATATAGAGGCTACTTCAACGCAAAATTGAACTTTTTAAATGCATAGCTTGCCCGTGCCTCAACAGAAAATTATGGTGCCTGAGATGATGTTACAAGCCTGGCTGCTAAACTTCAGAGTTGGTTAGTCAAATCTTAAATCCATCTCCCACTGCATCCGTAAACTGAACGAAGCCCGGCATCTTCCCATCATAACCAGACGCGCTGTAATTCCTTTCGCTAGAAAGGTGGGTACCTCGACGAACCAGACAAGGATAACCCCCAGCGACTTTCCCAAACGCGCTATCATGCATTCCGTTTGTTCTCACACGAGGGGGAATGTTCCTCTATTCTTCGTGGCGGCCGTCTCTTGCAACAATACATGGTCGACGCATTCGCATCTGCAGACCAAAACCGGCTCAGCTACCTGCACAGACACCGGTAATGCAGCACCGGCCGGTTGTGCGCTTCGTTTTGAAGCAATACGGGTCAATTATTAGGTTATTTCTCTCGGCATATGATTTGTTGATGAAATAATGCGGGTCAGCTCGCGAGTGGCCCCATGCGCAGAGGGCCAGTTATTCAAGGATCTTAGGAATCATCTCCGAGAGGTCTCGGCGGAAACCGTCGATTGCATGTTGATTACTCACTTGGTTTTCTCGGAGTTTAGATTCATCTGATTTCAAGGCAGACTAAGTGATTTTTGTTGCAAACCAAGTACAGTCGACTTGGGAAGACAGTGGTGTGGAAGGTTGGTTCAAGCGCGCTCTGCACACTTATCAAGATATCAACTCTTACTGGTAGAAATATCCCCCAAAGTATGGAATTTGGGGGCAATGTGGTGGAAAATCGAGATGCCCGCCCTTGTTTCGTCGGGCATTTCATCCACCGGAAGGAGCCTAACAAATAGCCTAGGACAGGTTACCACGGAAACGCTCAAGTGCATCCTGATAATTAGCCTTAGGTAGCACGCAAATTCTTGGGGCAGAAAGACCTCCCAAATACCTCCACGAATCCTTTAGGTTTGGCTACCCAGGAGAACTTGGATTTCGCTCTCTTTTGCTACATGTGCAAACAAGATTTAGTCACCTAAAATTAGTCATTGCGAATATGAAGCGATAGAAAATGGGGAAAGACATAGAAATAAATAAAAATTCAAGGACATGTATTGAACTTCTTAACGGGTTGAATACTTGTGTTCGAGGCCGTTTCATTCTTTGGAACCGAAGAAATCCTCTGAGTTTATTTTCAGTTATTAGTCATTTTTGCTTTATGTTCGGTGTAGCATCCGGTGACGGATGATACTATTCCCCGAGATCAATCACCATCTGATCTTGCCAGCGCACACGAATGTTTACTTCGATTGATGATGGTTAAAACCACAAATACCATTTAGCCCAATTATGAATTTGCACAATGGGTCAGAATTTCGCATTTTTCTCTTCCGTTTCAATCCTCTTGTCCCTCGGAGGTTTTTGCGGAAGGTACATGTACTAGTCTACTATGAGTATGTAAAATATCTAAGGGATATGGTGAGAGGAAGGTATTGCGAACGGCGTCCAGATCCATCAAGGTTAGTGATGTTTTGGAAGCTGATCATACTCTGGCCCCAGAAAAGCATCCAAAAGCTCCATTAAAAATTTAGCAGCTTTATACAGTGTTTATAAAATCTTCTCTCTGTTCGGAATTTTTTTCCGGGACGCTGCTGTTGCGTTGTGGAGGAAAGTCTCCAAGGTCACAAAATGTCACATCATTCGTTTAGCAAGCGGAGTTTCAATTTGTCATGCTCCTCCACCAGAACGCAACTCCCCGCTTGGGAAAAAAATCTGAGGAGGCATAAAGTTCAATGTACACTATATTATGCCTCGCAAATTTTCCTGGAAGCTCAGGGTAACCTGGAAGGCCAGAGCATTAGTAACTTCCGAAACATCACTAACTTTGATGGTTCAGGCGCCAGTTTCCAATGCCTTCCTCTCGCCGTATCCCTTACATATTTTGCATACTCATAGTCGGGTGGCGTGGGTTACGGTCACACCTAAATGGAGCTGGAGAAGCGTAAGGCCGGACGCAAATCCCGCAGTTTAAGCTGTTTTGGTGCTAATCCTATCTCGAGGTGGGTGAGCCAGCGTGGAAATACATGTATGTCACCCGTCGGTGACGCTACAACACCTGACACAAGAATTTTTCTGGAAGTGCATACACAACACATTACAGCTCTTTGTGGAAGATAGGGCGCATCCCCGATTTTTTTTTTTAGTCCGTTTTCAGCAAAATTGTCGGTGTGAGTTCAAATCTCAGCCGATTCCCTTGAAAATATAACCGGTCGATTCGCATGGCGATTCCGGAGGGTATCCCGTCCCTGTATTTTTGACGGCATGATCTAAGTTACCATATATGGAAATTCCGGTGTTCTCATGCAGAACCACTGTAGCGCTGGAGATATGGCCCTGGGCAACTTAGATTTTTGTTTTGAAACACTAAGGACCATTCCCGAGGGCACCTCGAAGCCAGAATTTGTTCGTGACCGCCCCATGGCATAAACAATGTGCTTCAATTATATGGTTTCTAATCCCTCCAGTGAATCAAAAGGGTGATCAAATCCAGATCGGTTATATTTTCAAGGGAATCGGCTGAGATTTGAGCTCACACCGACAATTTTGCTGAAAACGGACCAAAAAAAAAAAAAAAAACAGGTCGCGCCCTAAGTTCCGCAAAGAGCTGTAACAGACTGGACATATGTGGACAATGCCATGTGTGTGGTGTTTCCGAAACATTAGAAAACATTGCACCGGAATTTGATTGCACCCGACCAACAATTGATTTGGGGTGTCGGGCAAACGGGAGAGCGTAATTGTATTGATGCCGACGCGAGAACCACCAGAAAAAATGTCCATTCAAACAATTGTGCTTGTGTTCCCCTTTTGGAGGTCAAGGGAAAATGCAAAGAAAGAAGATACCGTGGTTGAATCTCGGTAGCAGCAAAATATGAAGAGGGGAACCGATGAGGGAGAACCGGAGAGCGGGATTGATGATCATAAGACAAGTTGCGGAGGGCCAACGTCTGCCGAGGCGCACACAGTTCGAGAAAGATGAAAAGGGGTGGAATGAGAATGAGAATGCTTTGAGATCAACAGCTGTGGGTGCAACTGAGTCTGCTCCGCTGGGCTGCTGAGGGTTGCTTGACGTGGACAAGAAGTCGAGGACTGGAGATGGACGGGGTGTCGGAGACGTCCGAACGTGAATAAAATGAATACCACGCGAGTGCGAGGAGCGTTGAACGGTGCTGCAGCGGCCGCCGTTGACACCCGTAGGGACTGCGCGGGCTCAGACGTATCGGCCACTACTTTGCTTCCTTCAAAGCCTTCCTCCTCCTCTTCTTGTCCTTGGAGGACGCGCTGGGGTTGGCAGGATGAACGGTCGTGCGATAATCACCCAAATTGGGAACATTATTCCATTCTCTGATAAATTCCACAAATTTTATGAGGTTCTCAGATGATACCTTGGCTCCTGGGGAAGCCCCTGCTCAAATTTCAGAGAATTTGACTCAGAAGAACTCGAGCATTGCGGTGATCACCCAAATTGGGAACATTATTCCATTTGGTTCTCTGACAATTTCCACAAATTTTTGTGAGGTTCTTAGATGATACCCTGGTTTCTTGGGAGGCCCCTGGTCAAATTTCAGAGAATTTGACCCAGAAGAAGTCGAGCATTGCGATGATGACCCAAATTGGGAACATTATTCCATTCTACCACCTTCCGACCATCTGCCGAAATTTGCACTGCGTTCAGGTGGGTCGTCAAGGCCATGGGATCCCAGACCCCGTTGAAGTCTGCCGACGTACGTGGAATTTCAAAATCCGAATATTGGTGCGATCGGAAAATATCCGCACAGCACAAAGTTCAGAAAATATTCCACAATATGGTTCGCCCGGGTTAAATTCTCTGCGTGCGTGTTGAGGGCCGCATTCACCTGACCAATTATGATTCCACAAGAAAATGAACGCCCATTCCACTTCTGCCTCGGGAGGAGGCAAAATATGCGCACAGCCACAAAAGTTCAGAAAATATTCCACAACATGGTTTGCCCGGGGTTAAATTCTCTGCGTGCGTGTTGAGGGCCGCATTCACCTCACCGGATTGTGATTCCACATGAAACTGAACGCTCATTCCACTTCTGCCTCGGGAGCCACAAGTCTGCACACAGAACTGTACCTGACAGGCGGAGCATGTTAGGATGCTTCCAAAGCGAAGTTTTCTTCTTTGGAGAAACAAGCAGAACTGACAAAGCATACGACCACGTGATAGATCATGCGTTTTTTTTTCCCTATACTCTAGTAAGGCTATAGGGATTCACGTGTTATCGGCTTCGCCTTTTACCACCCAGCACAAGGTAAGCGCTTCGCGCTAGCAGCCACGGCGCTCCTCATTTTGCTCTCCAGATTTTGCGGTTCACCATCGGCTTCGCCGTCTTGAATTCACTACGCAAAATTTGGTCTCAGCTTTCATAGCTTGTGCATTTTCCCGTCACCCACCCTCCTCTCCCACGGACATTTTATGCTAATCAGTTTCTCTAAATACTACGATACCATTTTCTTATGTACTTGTAAAGCCCATATCTCCGAGCCCAATCCATTCGGGGTCCGCTTCGGCGGACTTGCGTTGACTGCTACAACCACAGCGTTTTCGGAGCGCTGCAGAGGTCCCTTATCCCTCCTGCTCTCGGCTGAAATAATGGCTTAAACGTGCGGCCATTGAAGAACACGTTTCAAAATGAACAGAAAACACAAGAATGGTGGCTTAAATGCAAGGCCCTTGAAGCACGTGTTTCAAAATGAACGGAAAACACAATAATGGTGGTTTAAATGCAAGGCCATTGAAGCACACGTTTCAAAATGAACAGGAAACACAATAATGGTGGCTTAAATGCTAGGCCATTGAAGCACGCGTTTAAAAATGAATGGGAAACACAATAGGTGCATTCAAATGGGCGGCATTTTAAAAGCGTGATCTGAGGCAATAGAGATGCATTCAAATGGCCAGCATTTTAAAAAGCATGCAATGGGTGGGAACTGCGGAAAAAAAGCGGTGTTTGCAGGTAACCCGGATATCCGGGGACACAGCAGAGACACCCAGGCACAATAAAATTACTTCCATGGTGGGCTGAACTGAGCTTCCTCGGCTGTATAATATTATGGCTAGCCGATTCATGGTTCGGCCAAACCGAGGTCCATAGGCCACATAATATTTTACTGATGAGCAGCCCAACAGGGACACCCAGGCAGCGTCTATTCAAGCCTTGAATATGTCAAGTGTTCCCTTATCCCTGCTGAGCCCAGCTGAAATACATTATAATGCGCTGGGTGGTGGGTTACATTGTGAGGCATGTGGTTCAAAATGGCTCCCTTGTCCCTGCGGAACACAGCTGAAATATATTATGAGTTCAATTGCGAGGCATGGGGTTGAAAATTGATTGTGTCCATTACTTGCTCCCGGGGCGTTCAAATCCAGAATGCAGGGCGTCTATTCAAACCTTAAATCCCTCAAGTGTTCCCTGATCCCTGCTGAGCCCACCCAGTCTCTTTACCTCGAGATGTGGTGAAGGAAGGTCTCGCAGACACCCTTGGAGGTAGGAATCAGTAAGGATTGACCATAAATTCCAGCTCACTGATGATGATCAAATATGACAACCCACGGCTTTTCTTATATAGATATTGGCTCAACTACATATAATATTTTGACCAAAGTCCGGTGTTTAATTCAGCAGCGACTCGAACTGAGATCAATTTTCGCAACAATTCGAGGCTACGCTAAGGATGCCCCTGGAAAAACCGGCTACCTCAGAAAAGTGGCCCAGCGGGCCGTTCATCAATTCATCACACTGTGTTGAATTTGGTCATCCTGCAGACCGTTTAATTCAGCAGTCGCTCGGACTGAGATCAATTTCCGTAAAACGATTTGAGGCTACGCTACGGATGCCTCTGGACGAACTGGCTGCCTCAGAAAAGTGGCCCAGGGGGCCGTTCAACAATTGACCACACTGGAGCCAATTTCGTCATCCTGCAGACCGTTTCATTCAGCCGTCGCTCGAACGGAGATCAATTTCCGTAAAAAAAATTGAGGCTACTCTGGGGATGCCCCTGGACAGACTGGCTGCCTCAGAAAAGTGATCCAGCCGGCCGTTCATCAATTCACCGCATTGGAGCCAATTTTGTCATCCTGCAGACCGTATCATTCAGCCGTCGCTCGAACTGAGACCAATTTCCGTAAAACAAATTGAGGCTACTCTTATGATGCCCCTGGACAAACTGGCTGCCTCAAAAGTAGCGAAGTAGGCTGTTCATCAATTCACCAGTCACTCACACTGAGGCCAATTGCACCACCCTGCAGACGGTTTTATTCCGCAGTCGCTCGAACTGAGGTCAGTTTCCGTAAAACGATTTGAGGCTATTGAAATGATGTCTTTTGAGACACTGACTGCCTAGAAAAGTGGCCCTGCCGGCTGAACCAGTCATTCACAGTTGGGCCAATTTCGCCACCCTGCAGACAGTTTAATTCAGCCGTCGCTCGAACTGAGATCAATTTCCGTAAAACGATTTGAGGCTACTCTGATGATGCCCCTGGACAAACTGGCCGCCTCAGAAAAGTGGCCCAGCAGGTTGTTCATCCATTAACTAGTCACTCATACTGAGGCCAATTTCACAACCCTGCAGACCGTTTCATTCCGCAGTCGCTCGAACTGACATCAGTTTCCGTAAAGCGATTTGAGGCTACTCTAATGATGTCTGTTGAAGCACTAACTGCCTCAGAAAAGTGGCCATGCCGGCTGACCCAGTCATTCACAGTTGGGCCAATTTCGCTGCAGGGCCGTTTAATTCAGCCGTCGCTAACTGAGATCAATTTCCGTAAAACGATTTGAGGCTACTCTGATGATGCCCCTGGACAAACTGGCTGCCTCAGAAAAGTGGCCCAGCGGACTTTTCATCAATGTAACTGAGGCCAATTTCGCCACCCTGCAGATCGTTACGTGAAGTCAAAGACATGAAGGCCCACATTTTTCCAAGGTTTTGGAGGGTTGGAAAGGCGAGACAGATTGAATTAATCCTCAATACCCGCAGTACCACTATAGTGAGACAGGGTTAATCTATTTCGAGGATTGGCAGGGCACCAATCGGTTGTGTGTGCCTGAAAAAATCAGGGTTGCCGTGATATCAGAAGTCCACGATATTGTCAATAAAATGACCCATAGCGGTTATCACAGGACAGGACCTCTGACAATCCACCCAAATGCCTGTCTACCGAAATTTTGAATTCGGATAAAAAATCCTCGAAATCCGCCCAAGGCCAGCCCGATTTCGGATAAAATTTCGACCTTTTGGGCCCTTGGTGGCCATCCCAAGTCAAGATTCGGATAAAGAAAATCGGGCCGCAGGCGCATCAAGACCGGAACAAAGGGACGAGAACTGAACTTGAGCTGAACACAATTTTTAGCAGCATCTGACCCCTGCGAGCCAGCGACTACAAGCATGAAGATTTTGGCTGTATGGTTGCGGACATTGCTTCATGTCAAATTGCAATTTTGAGCAAAACCCTTAAATCTTTGAGATTTAGCAGGAACATAGGGTTGGTTTACCGTGAAAATTTTCATTTAAAAAAAATTGGGGTAACCCTAGCCTAGGGTTTAAAATGGCGAAATTTTGGACGAAAATTATCAAAGTTAGTGTACCTAACTCGCTGCCACAGCCGTCTTTTTATAAGTGTGAACCTTTGCCTTTCATTTCTCCCACTCAGCCCTGGCAATATCCAAGTCCCGTGGCACCTAGCCAATAGACACAAGCATAGTGATTTGCACGCCGGAAAAATCGGCGAATTGTGGGAAGTGGACAGAGTTGAAGGGCCTCTGCAACCAGGTCTTTGGCATTCTGCCAATTTCGGTTTGATCTTTCTCGGAACCAGTGGTCGACTGCAGTGAATAGCTTTCATCCGAGATCCATTCCAAATTCTGGTGGCGAGATATTTGTCATTATCAAACAGTATCAGGTCCCTGTTTGAAAAACTCTGAAGAGTGGGATTTCTCCAATTAAACTGAGTTTCCTTTATCCGTAGGGCGTCGTATGCGACTTGGCAGATACTATTGTAAGGGCAACCTTAAGCTCAGCACGGGGCGCGGAAACTAGCAGGGGAATCCGAAGAATAAATATGGGTACTATAATACAGAGCGGGAATACTACGCACCTAGCGGGGGAATCCGAAGAGAAGAAAGGATGAGGATTCCCATGCTAGGCGGAACCTTATGTACGAATTAGTAACTACCCAGTAGCACGTGTCCGGAGGTATCTACAATGATCACGGGCCTGGTTCGCATAGCACGTGCCAACAAGAACGGGCGAGCGGAAGGTCGGGGGCCGGAGCGGAGGCCGGAATGGAGGCCGGAGCGGAAGCCGGAAAAATAGCCGGAAAGGCCGGAAAGGCCGGAAAGGCGGGGGTTCCCCTGACAACTATGCTGAAATCGACTTGGTTCGCCTGCGGTGAGTTCTGGACTTCTTATTTATTTATTTTCTGTCTCATGTCACCGCGTTTCTCTCGTTTGACTGGGCCAACTTATTTCAGATCAACCTACAATTTATTTTCATTCATTCGTGCCCATTCAATTCGCGTGTGGACCCAAGAAATTGATTGAATTCTTAGATCCTTCGTACACTTCCGCACATTATTGTGAAAGTAAGTTTCTTATTCTTGATTCAGCCAACTTGTCTCTGATCACCACAATTTGTGTATGTGTTCTGCGTTCGGATTTCAAGTTGAGGTGAGTGTTTTGTTTCATTCCCACCAGCCGATCGTTTCCTCACCCCGCTGTGTGCAACCTCAGGCTCCGTGGCGAGTACGATTTCCGCCTTTGTTTGATTATTCTTCATACCGGCTCGCACGGTAGATCTCCGGTATGTGCCTTTCCATCTACTCGAGTAGGCCTCGACATTATGCCAATGTTCTTCCAGAACGCTGGCGAGTTCAAAACTTGATTCTCGCAGTGGGAACATCGCGTCCATGTTCAACCCGGCATTGGCACCGGACGCGGCGGGCAGCGCCGCGCCTGACTTCAATTTCATTTTTGTTATTCCCGAGAGCGGCATGGTAAGTCGCACGTCTGCGTGCATTCAACATATTTCTGACCAATTTATTGGTCTAGCATCGCGCGCACTGACGTATTGGAATCCGGACTATTCATCATTACCGCGTCGGTCTCCAACGCGTCGCCGACGCGTCTGCGAGTCGATCATCGTGCGCGCGACTCTGGATGCGTCCCCCGCCGCACCAGTCGAGTTTCCCAAGCATAGTGTTAGCCTCGGGCGCGGCCGTCAATATGTTGATTCGATATTCCGCCGTCCCCTGACGAGCTGTTGATAAGTTCATTCTAATGTTTGAGTATATATAACAACTGACCTCGTTTTGTTGTAGCATCACACCCATGACGCCGTATCCGACACCCAATCAAGCCTTGATGACGATACTGGGCCTCTGCAAATGTGAAAGTACGTCTTGCTATTGCTCAAAATAGCTTCGCAGCTTGCTGAAATCGCAACGCCTTCGTACAGATGTGTCGTCCTCGGGTCCATTGCTTCGCCCGTTGCTTTTCCTCTATACCCAGCAAATAAATGTTTACTGACTTATCATCCAGTGTCGCTCTATTCGATTTTGAGCCAGGGATAATCGAATAGACGAGTCAGCTGCGTCAATTTACGTTCATCTACGCCCAATATCGTTCAGTTTGATATCCTTCGTTCTGTAACTCTGAACCATATTTGCGCCCGTGGTACGTCAATTATTATTCATGGACTGAGCATATTCCAATATATTTTCTCCGGAGTCACAGTGCAACTTGGCCATACCAGTGTCCACCATCTCCGTAGCAGTGCTGTGCGTTTAGCTTATTTTGCGCAATGGCATTTTCTGAGGACTTGTCAGATTTTTGGTTTTTCAAATTCGTTGGCGTATGTATGGTGAGTTTCAGAACTCCGTTTTGATTGATCTTGTATCTTATAAGCTTCCTTACGTCCCAGGCACTTGCCTTTGGCCTTGTAACCGGCAACTGTAGCTACGGGAACGTTTGTATCTGTATATAGACATATAATGATTTGACCCTGTCAACCTGACCGAATGCAGAATCAGCCGGACCGAGCCGACCCAATCAACCTGCGTGGGTGAGCTCAGTCAAGGCGAGGGGTGACCCTCTCAGGCTGCCTAACCAAAATGGCCAAACTTCCCTCAGCCTGAGATATGGTTTATGTTCAGGCTGAGAGGGCCACCCACTCGGGTTGATAGGTCGACCCACTCGGGTTGATAGGTCGACCCACTCACCTTGATATATTGACCCTCTCACCGTCTCTTTAGCGGGATGTGGGGGTTCCAGTCGAGCGACGCGAAGAGAAGGATGCCATGAAAACTTGCGCAGGTGCTCGAGAAACCAGTGGAGGTCCGATTTAATGGCGGCGTTTATGTAGAAACCATTTTCCAGACATCTTCGCATATGTTGGACTGAGCGTTAACATAACGGATCTTTGTATTTTGAACAATTGCAAAGCATGGCTCCGTGCCTCGGCCCAAAAGACAAACGGGCTCCGGCGAAGAGATATATAGGACAGGTTTCCGCCCATGGCTGCTAATTCAACATCCGAAGGTTAACGGGGCTTTACTTCCGAACAAGGCAAGATACATTGTCTAGTACCGGTCAAAGTCTGACCTCATGTATGGCTTAGGCATGCCTTGGCTGCAAGCAGAGGAAGACCCGATGCGATCTCCATTCGCCGTGTCTTCAGTGCAGGTCAGTGACCATACAATCTGAGGCAATTGTAATATTGACATTTTATCCAGTAAAAGTTCTGTGGATTGTGATCGACCCACGGCTGAACTAGTAAGGGTTTCGAAACGGAGATTGAAAGCAAATGCTGACATCGGTCTGTCCCTCATACCGATGTCCCAAACAAGCTCATAATAATATCTTTGATCCAGATGGAATCACTACAGCTTTGACCAAACTTAATGAACGCCTTGACTTTCTAGAAGCAACGGTATTCGGATGGACCTTGCCTGTTCACCAGAAACAAACTCCCGAATATTTTGAGGAGCCACGCAATCCCTGGGCAGAGGCCCTCGCGCGTCATCGAAAAGTCGCGGGCCAGTCGTTGTCCGGGTCAACCGTGTACGATAGTTCCTATGCCAGTGGAAGTGCTTCGAGTTCGAAATTTCCATTTGATCTCGATACATTCCCTCGAGACTGGCACAATGACATGTAAATCCGGTATTTTGCACAACATCGCCTGAGAGTAGGCCCATCAGCTTTCGGTGTGAGGTTCGGCATGCGCAGAAAGCGGGTACATACCATATTTTCGTTTTTCTTTGCCCACGCCGCATAGGTCAGCCATTGGCGCTCGGCGGGAATCTGAAACGCGTTCCCTATGATTGGCAGTCCACGGTATTTCACTAACTAGCTGGACACAGGTATACCTGGAACACGGACGGCGGGCAGGGGCGGGCAGAGCGTGAGAGGGAGGATGGGCGACTACTTAGATACAGTGGATGTTTTTTTAATGCGAGTGACCCAAATTAATCTTGTCTGTTGAAATGCGGTCACGTCGTATGTAGGGCCGCATTGACATTTTTCAATCGGGAGATTCTTCTCTCTTTATAAAATTGTCCTTCGGCGCATCAACCGCATGCACAGCCAAGAAATCCCACGTCGGCTGCGAACAGAAATATGTCGGATTCATTGAGTTGCCTTCATGATCCGCCAACCTAAACATGGTAGCAGCAACTCACAGGTTATAAGTCAAAGAGTGAAACAGTCTCTTTGCAGCCTGAGAGTGCCTAGGAAAATGGTGCCCCCCTTTGTGAGTTACATAAGCCAATAGTGCTTAGTAACCGGGGGAGTGTTGCAGTATGGATTTGTTCCTTGCACATTATCGGCAGAATAGCTCAGTTGGAAAGAGCACTAGTGGCGCAATCACTTAGAGGTCCCCGGTTTGATTCCGGGTTCAGCCATTTTCCAACATTTTGGAGGTTGATGTCCGAAATTTTGATCCCGCCTACCTCTTGAACCACACGCTTATTGCGAGCGGACTTTGGTGTCCGTGGTGCGCCGTTATTATGTGATCTCATGTAAGCCCGCTTCTGTCCTTGGTTCGAAACCCGCCGCGCACAGTTTTTCTTTTTAGATTCCCTCAATGCCCTCGGCAGATAGAGGAGTCAAATAACATTTCAGTCGAGTCCACAGCGTCCCTCGGACCCTACCTGAATTTCTTATGTCTTCGGGGCCACTGTGAAAATTGTTGTATTATTTCGGACTTTGCCGAAGCTCCGACTCGGGCATTCTGAATAAGAAGTTCGACCACCTAACTCAAAATCTTAAGGAGACAGAAATGTAGCCAGAGCTGAAATAACCCACCTTGCACCAGAATGTGATGGAATAACGCGTGCTTCATGCAAGATTTTCGCGGAGCTGGACTGTCTGGCGGACCGTGAAATTCGTGGGCAGCAATTACTGGAGAACTTTGGGCTTGAGGCTGATATTGGAAAAGTTGTGACCAAGTTTAGTCATCCCGATGCGGTGGGTGCTCCCACCAAAATATCCACAGGTGATACGAGTTCAACGACTTCACAGGGTGGCCATTTGTGGTATGAAAATACCAATTTGATCGGGGACGACTCGCGTCCATTGCGACCACCTCCCGAATGTAGACCTGTCATCGAGTTGAAAGCCCCAGATGGGACCACCGCTATCTCCCCGTCTGCATCGCAATGTACCTCTTCCAAATGTAAACGCAGCGTAGCCCATCCTCCGTCGGAACGTCCATTTCGGGTCTGCACCGGAAATACTACGGTGCTGCCGCATGATTGTCGGAACGGTTTCTAACATGAGGACAGTTGGACGGTGTCCGAATAGGCGAGGCAGATTGCCTTTCAAACCTTTTTGATCTTTCATTGTGTATTATTGGAGGCGTTGTAGCAGCAGCTGGTTAGACGGTGTCGGAAGCGTTCCGACACACGATCAGACCCCCGCGGTAAACACAAGACTATGGCTGACCCTGGGAAGAGGTTCCACGGCTTTCGTTATGAGGAAGCCAGTAACAACAATAATACAGCGAAAGAACTGCGGTCTCCCTCAAGCCGAGATTTCTGCCACACTAACATATGCTATCATCGGCAGCATCAGGAAAAATAGTCCACGGCGTTCGACGTGATTTCGGGGTTGGTGTTCAATGCGCGCCGTCAACTGGCGCGGTCCGGGTTCGGGTTTGGGTTGTGCTTTCGATAGGGGTGCGCATGTCAGAAAAATCACATAAGGCATCTCAGGACCTTACGGCGTTATAAGGCCTGTAGGGTTTGGCGGTGAGTCTTATGAGATCCTATCAGGTCCGCTCAGTTCAGATAATGATGGACCTCAGAGAAACCTCAGAAAACCAATCAATTCATGTACTTCCCTCACGATGTCGTTGGCCAGTTCGGGCAGGTGGCGCGACTTCCCTTGCCGAGGCTGGCGTTCCCGGCCTCTGACACATTCCAACTCTACATTCGGCCGCCCCCGGATACCACCTAAACATGTATTGTATCCATTGCTCTTTTCCCTTTCTTCTCGTTACTTCCCTTCCTTTTCTCCCCATTCTACTTATTCTTCATCCCCGACTCTGTTTCTAATCCCCACTCCGTGTACTTCCAAATTAAACCCCCTCTTCGTTTTTTCCTAAAATCCCTCTCGTCTTTATTCGCTTTTATACCCTTAGTTGATCCGCTCTTTTGAGTACGCTGGAGTTGAAAAAGAAAAGCAGAAGCTTACATAAACTACAGCCTCTAGTACAGGGTTCCTACATCTCCTCGGTCCTCCGGCGTTTCGGATTCCCGGAGGTTGCTAGCAGAAGAATCTGAGGAACAATGGAACCAACGGACAAACGAAGCTAATCAATTACCTCCAATACCTGCGCGCTCCTGCTGGGCTATCTGCGTCTGCAGAAATTCAACGCTGTGCTTCAGCGCCCCCACAATGGATCTTCGATCTGTATTGACCAAATCTCGGTCCTTCAACAGTGGAGCCCGCTCGCGGTCTCCACAGCACCGCCTCCCTCGAGTATAGAGAGCTTCAGTGCCCTGGCTTGAGAACCAGGGCAGCAAAGCTGAATCTGATCAGACACTTTTGCATAGAATCAAGCCGGCTATCACCTCTCAATCATGGGCGCAAAATTGGGTCTCTCATGTTTTGACGACACGTGAATTCTGGAAGGCGCCGATTCTAACTTGAGGAAGAGATGCAATGTACTGTTCCTGTATTCTGCTGGAGACTCTCACAAGCACTACTACTCACCGAAACCAACAGTCTTCGTTTTGAAATCAATAACACCCCGCGATCCAACGACTGTTCCCTACGTTCGCAGGAAATACAATATTTTCCTTCTTCTTTTCCTTGATTTCTCCCTCATAACGATGCAACCGTTGTGCCGTATACGGCCCCTTTCGAACTTTGACTCCCAAAGTCAATGTGCAAGTTTGGGGATTCCAACCCAGTATAGGCTGAATGAACTGCACTGTTGAATTGAAGTGACTAGGCTAACTCAATGATTTGGCCTTCCAAGCACTCAACGACGTCTAGAGACTTGTTGGAACGTAAAAACCAGACTTTCTAATTGTTGCAAAGCCGCGACTGGTGTGAAAGAATGGGTAGAAGTTCACAAATGAGGTTTGTATGTGCAAGTCACAATTCCGTGCAAAGCAGTTGGTTCGTGAGCCAAACAGTGAATGCGGTCCGACCTCTGTATATCCACGCATCTGTATAAGTCCAAAATAGCCCAATAATCACGTGTCCCAATATTCAGAGTTCAGATGGGTAAACCGCAGTTGCTCTTAGTCAAATAATTCGCAAGTTTAGAATGAAACCAATGCCACCGCGACGTCTACAAAGGCCCAAAGAGTGGATCTGAAGTCTTCTTATGGTCCAGATTGACTTAGCAAAGTGCGACTCGAGAAAATATCCATCCAACACCAACAGATATATTTCCACTTCACCATCCACCCCAGTCCGCCATATAGCAAAAATCGCAGAAGTCGTCAGCTTTCATGCTGATATACACCCAAACTAGGCAGGATCGCAAGGGTATTGGACCTCATGTCTGTAGGCCATATCCTAACGATTATTTCGGCGGATTATATCAGGAGCACTGATCAGGATACCACGTTAATTATTTCCTTAATCGTTTTCACCCGAATCAACACGTGAATTGTTTCCTTAATTGTGTTCACTTTAGCCTTTTTCACTTTCACCCAAATATGGGTGAAACCGTTTTCGCTTTCACCCTTTTAGGGAATTTGATGCAACAAACACCGTAACCGTGTCGATTCTTCTGGTGCAGACGAAACTGATGCTGGCGATGTGCGTGTTCCCGAAGCTCCTGCTGTGACGACGGTCGCGCCATTCCGACGTTCTGGACATTCTCGCATCCCGACCCAGACGCTGCAGGACTCACGCGATTCGCAGGCGGCAGAAGCCGCTGCAAAGGCCGCGCGCGAGCCATGATTAATTTTTGGGTTCTCCACCCAGAGGACCCGTTTCAGGAACACAAACACAATATTGCACAACTCGGTTCGCCTATGGCTAATTTTTGTGTCTGCCACCCAGAGGACTCGTTTCAAGTCCACAACACAATCTCAGGAAAAGTTCATACTCATTCCACTTCTGAATGAACACACAGCAAAATACTCCCAAATATAGAAATATTGCACAACTTTTGATGGCACTTTCAATTGTGCATTCAATTTGATGACTTTCCCCGCAGTGTTTGCCTTATAACTTGGTCACCGCTCCACCAATCACCAAGGTCTGGCAGGCATTTCGACTCAGAATCGCCGTGGCCATCGAATATAGAAAACAGCCCTGGGGCTTCAATGGAATTAAAATGGTCTGCAGGATGTCAAGTCACGCGTTTCAAAATGTGGACCATTGAAAAGGTAAGTACTAGGGTCACGCAGTGCAAAATGTAAACTAGTAATTGGGCACTGGAAGGTGCAATAATGCCTCCGAGTGCGATCTGAATGTTCACAGTGATCAGGGCTCAGAAAATGGCTCTGGGGCTTCTGTGGAATTGAAATGGTCTGCAGGATGTCATGTCACGTGGTTCAAAATGTGGCTCATTGAAAAGGTCTGAAAAAGAACAGGAAAATCTGGACTTACAGAAATTGACCAGGGAACTCCCGGTTTTGGCCAGACCTTTCGAAACGGCTTTTATCATACTACTACTAAGTGCTCCAAAGTTATTCTACCACTCACAGAGTATATAGGAGAGTCCCTTGCACCAGAAAACTTGCGAGAAACTCGGTTTGTAAAATGGCCCAAGCCCCGGGCTTGAAGCCCTGCCTGCCGGCCCAGGGCTTGGGGTTGGAGGATCTCAAGCCCAGGCCGCCTCAGGCCGGGCCCGAGCCGGGGCTTGCAGGCCAGGCCGAGCCCTGAGCATGGTCACTTCGGGTTCGGATTTTTTGGGGCCGGACCTAACCGGACCCCCGGCAACACTAAGACGCGGCCTTTGACAGAACATACTTAATAGCTACAGTGCTCGCCGTGTTTCTTCCATTCGATCCCACTTTTGCCTGCCTGACTTATTGCTCTCTTGCAAATACGTGACTAACCATTACTATCTCTGAATCTGGCGATGAACATGAAGTCCGACTCCAATGCTTCCTCGGGTCCTCATACTTCCCATCCCATTGCCGCTGCAGCGCAAGCCCTAGCTGAGGCCGTGGTAAACGCCCAGCGCGCCATCGACGCCGCGCGCACCGAGCCCTCTCCCGAGAAAATCGCTCTGGCTGCGTGTCGGAGGGAGTGCGATGCTCTGCAGGTCAAAAACACGGCGCTGACTTCCGATGCAAACAACGCGTCGCGTCCACTTCTCTACATATTTCATATTTCCCCATGTTATTGGATACCACACATGGTACACATGTTTCACATTTTCTATTTCATTCCTGTAGTTACGGCTATGTATTTAGTCTGTACTGCTCCCACAATCAAAAAAAAGCTTTTGATCCCCCAGTTTTCAGCTCAGTTCTCATGCAGTCAGTTTAGTCCTTCGCCGCCGATGCTCGCCTCCGTCCTCTCCTACGTCTCGTCCCTCGTCGTCCTCGCCTCGCTCATCGTCCCCGTTGTCCCTCGTCGTACCACGAACTTCACGCTTCACGTTCCCCCGCTCATCGACTTCGATCCGCGCCCGAGCACTGGACATGATTGTACCACATCGCACTTTCAGAGCTTTACGGCTTTTGGAGTGTTGAGCTTGGTTGTTATTTTATTAGCTCGCGCTCTCAGACACGCCGTATGCGCGTCATTTTGGAGCCCACCACGAGGGGTTTCAATCATCGATTCAGGCCCGTTGCCTCCCACCACCAATCTTTCCACCACCGCCACTATCGAGTCGCCGCCGGCCAATGATCCACTTCCCACTCCCTCACCACATCCTAACGACCACATTTCGAACCCGCCACCGCCACCGCCGTTGATGCCCGCACGCAACGATCGTATAGCCCCCGTCTTCGATTCGCAGAAGCCTCGTGAATTGCGCAGATATTTTTCCGACCTCAACTTTTTGTTTTCGTGCTCGCATATCACCGACGATGCCGAAAAGAAGTACCACGCGACCGAACAGTTCACCGCCGCCATCTTTCGTCTTTATCCCGAAGCCAAACCCGACCGCAGATATTTGCTCTCCGATCTCGAGACGCTTGCCGTCGAGCTTTCGCATACGCAGTTGCTCTCGCGCACCCGCTTCGCCGAATTCTACCGCAGCTTTTTCGTCATATCCACGTTCCTCGTCGCCCGCGACCGTCTGTCCACCATCGAACAGAGCCGAATTTTCGTTCGTGCCATTCCGTCAAGTATTTGGCAACGCGCGCATCTACGCCTTCATATTAAATTCCCTCACCTACATCCACGAGATCCCTACCCTCTAAACGACCTCGGCGACGCCGTCCATTACGTCCTTCTCGATCCAGACTCGCATTCCCCTCCGCCTGCGACTTCCTCCACGTCCGCGCCGGCGCTAGATCCCGTCGAGTCCTCCGCACCCGCAGATCCGTCCATGCTACTGAAGCTACATTGGCTCCGTTGTGCACCCAGATTTTTCCTGATGTCCGCAACTACATATCCGAGAATGCGGGGGAGGGAGAGAAGAGGGGCAACGCGCTGGGCAGGGAGGCGTACGCGGGGGATGATGATGCATGTGGTGATGAAGTGATAGTGGAGATGTGGGGGTGTGCGGGGAAGGACGAGAACGAACCTCCGCCTCCCGAGGTGATAGTGGAGCGGATGCCATTGTCCGTTCCCACAGGCGCCACTTTTAGCTAGACAAACCACGGATTTTCTTATATAGATATGGCGACCGTTTCCCAGAGGCGTTGAAATGGCTCCACATCTGTTTATCCCTGCTATCGAGATTCGAGACGTCACGGGAGGAATGTACGCTCCAATTAGCCAGATCGAGCCAAGGTCAACGACCAGAATGTCCGGCGAGCTCAGGTGTGATTTCGCAAATTCAATATTTTCCCGAATGAACAGTGCAATCCCGCGGCGGCGGCGGTACGTCCGGAGCCGAGGTTTACGGGGCAGCGAAACCAGAGTATATCCACGAGGAACATCCGCCGGGTCCTCCTCGCCAGGGAGCATGTCAGTCTCGGCAAAAAACATGATATCGTACGGCGTCAACAGGTTACGGAACTCTGCGCTCGTCAGTTTAAGGGTGAAATTATGGAATATATTCCAATACATGATCTTGACGTCTGCCCCAGTTGTTGTTGCGTTACCAGTAGCTACGTCGTTCGCAGCCTCAGTTGCCTGTCTCGTTTGTTCTCGCCCAGTCTGGCCAATTGGGTTACGGCCACCACGCCTCGGGATTCCCGGTGTTCCAGCGGCCAAAGGTAGCATCCCACTCGATGTAGTCGATCCGGAGGCCGTCGAATCCAAGGTGTCCGATCTCGTAGATAGCGCGGCCAGTTGGTATGCTGGCGGAAATTTCACTACACAAATACGCGGGGACATACCAAGAATTCTTCGTCTGTCTATGAAAGTGTCGATAGACAGACCGGTCGATCTGAGTTTGAAATTGCGATACGCGCGAGATACCATGAAAGGCATATTTGTAAGCAGCAACAGACGCTTCGTGTAACACTAGTAAACAATACCCTTAGCCCCCCGTTTTTGAGGCTGCCGCACTACTCTCTATTTCAACTCGTAAATTATGCTCATATACCTTCGGTGAGCTGATCGTGCGCGCCAGCTTCATTTCGCCAGATCATTGTTGTACTTGACGCCCTTCTGCAATTGCTGTTTGCGAGTCCGTCTATTACACTGTCCAGCTGCCACTAATTTTCTGCGTCCAGGTATCGGAATAGTTGTGTATCCCCGCGATTCAACTCATCTTCAAATTGTATCTGCAGCCCAGGCCTAAGCCAGGAAGTCAGCCAAGCCAAGCCATGGCTTGGTCAAGCCACCCTTCCCTGGATACTAACTTTTTCCTCGCTACCCCCAATGAAACCGGCGCAATGGTAATTCCGCAAGCGCCCAATAAATCAGCTTAATGGGCCACGAATGATGCGCAGCGAATGGTGTGCTCAGGGGAAACAAACCTGTGGAAAGTGGCAGTAATTGCAACGACAACTTATGTGAAAGGTAGTGATATTGAATGCACTACGTGGAAACAACGGGAGACGTCGTAAATGCCACAGAATCATTTGTTGCAGGAATTGACCGCGGAAAGAAAAGCAAATTTGAGCAGCGGCTGACACAGAAATAACCCAGAACCTCCGGTGTACGTTCCCCCAGAGCAGACGACGGCGCCACATGTTTATGGGGGCTCGCTTGTTACGAATTGCAGGTATTTCACCATCGGTAGACATTCCAAAGGATGCTCGGATTGAATTCGGGAAGTATGTGGATCCAGCGGGAGTACTTACTAAGTATCTCTCAGAGGAGACCGCTCACTGCATGGATAACAGTGTTGCATATTTGGAGAGGAAAAACGATAATTGAGATGTCGCGATTCTATCCGAGTCTAAAACTGAGCGCATTTCAGATTAATTATAAAGGATCCGGCTGGATTTCGGGAAGGAGATATTGTATAGCTCGGATTTGCTGTTGTGGCGTACAGGACATACGTTGAAGACAACATTCCGCACTACGTATGCAAACTTGTCACCCGTACTCTAACTCTCCTGGACAATTCTGTAACCAAAGTGAGTGTTTCAGCCTGTGTCTAACAGAGGTTGACGGAGAAATAGGGTGCGTATGCTAAAAGGAACGCGCGAATGGCAGCGATCAAGCTTCAGTCCATCGATAAGGCCCATAATAAATGGGTAAGAGATGATGAAGACTCTAACGACGAGGAGGTTGGAATGGCGCGAGAGCGGTTCAATAGGATGCGATTGGATGAAAACAATGAGATGAATGTGATGGATTAGTAGGAGAAGTGTATCAAGTGCGAATATTTACCTATGCTTAACCGTTTACGATGGCAAAAATCAGCACGCAATGGAGATCAGATACATACAATTGTCGTGGCGAACAAAAGAGAAGATCAAGAATACGAAGTAGCTGCAGTGGAGGACCAACACACAAAAGTTAATGCAGGAGTCATTGTCAAGAGGCTGAGAGGCCCAATAATTGAAGGTGAATAGCGCAGTCCTAGGCATGGTGGGAGAAGAAAAGCGGTGCGGGTGGACGTGGACAGCCACATCTCATTTAACGACAAACTCCTCTCACATCAAATAATCTCCGACGTCATCGGCTTTCAACACATACCCTAGTTTGGATTACAGACGGCACTCAATGTCGGTTCCGAAGTTCAAGATTGGATAAATAGGTTACCAATGGTACAATTCTCATACTAATATTACTTGGCAGGCTGACTCCAGTCCCTGTGAAGCGGAAAACCACGAGTTTGTCAACAAATTCTTTTTTGGGCACATAATCAAGATTGAATTACAGATGGCACTCAACGTCGGTGAAGTTCAAGATCGAATACATAGGTTACAATTGGCACAATGCTCATACTAATATTATTTGACAGGCTGATTCCGGGCTCTATAACGCAGAAAAACCAAGAGTTGGTCAACAAATTCCTTTTTTGGGCATATAATCAAAATTGAATTACAGACGTCATTCAACGTCGGTTCTGAAATTCAATATCGAATACATATGTTACCAATGGTACAATGGTCATACTAATATTGTTTGGCAGGGTGATTCCAGTGGAAAATCATAAGTTTGTCAACAGCTGCTATTTGGGCACGTGATCAAGTTTGCATTACAGACGGCACTCAACGTCGGTTAGGAAGTTCAAGATCGGATACATAGGTCACCAAAAGGTCCAATTGTCATACTAATATTACTTAGCAAGCTAATTTCAGTCTCTGTAAAGCAGGAAACTACGGTTTGCTCCACCTTCCTATTTGAGAACATAATCAAGATTGAACTACACAGAACATTCGTTCTGGCTTCCT
The DNA here is from genome assembly GCA_029378375.1 of Mycena olivaceomarginata. Lineage (NCBI taxonomy): Eukaryota > Fungi > Basidiomycota > Agaricomycetes > Agaricales > Mycenaceae > Mycena > Mycena olivaceomarginata. Next base: position 230,062 of record JARKIC010000462.1, on the reverse strand, counting down.
GAGCCCCATGCATCTTCGGATAGGTCTTCGGGAGTGCGTTGGGGGTCTACGAGACAATGCCTCGACGTATCAAGGAGTTTACCCCGCCGTATACGTACGGAATGCCAGACTTCAGAGACGGCATCGCCGCCTGGAACGCCGCTTGGGAGCTCAGCTTCCCCTTCTTTGACTCCAAGGTTCGCAATTTGGAAATGTTGGTGGAATCGAATACCTCTCGAGAGCAGGAGAAGATGCAATGGAACTACAACCTCGTACGCAGCGTCCGTGTGATTCAGGCGGAGCTGCGTGTCTTGGCCGCTACCAGCGTCCTGGAGCCGAATTCCTGCCGGAAAACACTGACACCCACGGTACGAGAGGCGCATATGTTGGAGGGGCTTTTCCGCACCTGCTTGCGAGAACCGGTCCACATGCCAAACATCCGCATGTATACCTCCGATATTACGCTGGCATCCATGGAAACCGATAACGGCGAAGGGTTTCTTACTCTCTTGAGGAAATATGTTCCAGACGAGGCGAGCGTCGTGGAGGGCGGTTCTACATCGTACCTGCATCCAGGTTGGACCAAGGAGGCGATCGAGCGGCTCGAGAACGCTGGACACGTGGCGGGAGTTCAAATTTGGATAGCACTGCGCGACAGCTTCCTTGGTGAGTTCAGCGACCGGGTGTGCCGCTGAAATTGAACGCCGCGCAGTGTCCTTCCTTTACAACACCATTTCATCCGTCGTCGGAATTCCTCGGGTGATTAAAAGTGACGGGAATGAATCGACCCCATTGCATTGGGGCACCCGCATATGCGAGGGCTGCGGAGACAGAGAAGGAAATGGTGCCCGGTTCTCGGTATGTAAAAATTGCAATGAGAATGTTCCACGCAAAGTTTTCTACTGCTCCAGGTAGGAGTTTTATTCGAAATACTGGTCCACTACCTAACTATTTCTGCAGGACCTGTCAAAAATCGGACTGGCCGAACCACAAAAAGTCTGTGGGAAGGAGCTGACTCCCGGGGTTGTCCAGAGCGCCACCTGCTCCACCGAAGCACCCTCCATCGAGGTGTTCTTCTTGACGCAGATGGGGCCGGCACGCGACGGATACACAAGATCCCAGGCCCTTCTCCGGCAAATGCAGTTTCTTGAGGCTGTTCCGTTCTGCTCCTACGTGTTCTTCTCTCCCACTGGTCCCCGGCGCATTAAGAGTCCTGTGTTCATAACGCACCTTGTCTTCCGCCTTGCCGTGCAGACAGCCATGGCTACCGGGGACGAACGGTGCATCGCGGCAATACTGGGAACAGTTCCCGAGTTTCAGGACGCACCGAGTGGGTTCGTAGACCAGCTCATCGAGGAGTATGGTGAGACCCGCGTTTCGGTGGCCATGGCGGCCGTGCAGGCTCGGATCGAGATGGACGACTTACCCATAATGGGCCAGTGGATTAGCGAATTCTTGGAGAGTAAAGCCGGATCCCAGTATGCTAAAATTGCATCTGAGCCACCGGAAGGGCCGTCAAGGGAGGTAACGCGGAAAGTGATTACTGACCTGCGCGAATGGTGGCCGCGTAGATCTTAGAAGGTAAGTAAGTCGCTCCGTGCGTATGTTGATACAGAACTTATTCTCTGTCTCAGCCTCGTGTCGTGATGAGAAGGACGGATAAGTTGGGTATGTTACACTCTTTGCCGATATTTTCAGCACCGCTCACTCCATGGTTTTGTTCGCAGGGCCTGTCGAAATGATTTACAAAAGATCAATCTTGTACGCGTTGATAATTCTCTGGTTAGGTTTCTTGCATCGCTGCGTCGAAATTTGTATATGCACTACATCCTTCTTGAATTGGGGATGCTGGGGACAAGAGATCCTGGAATTCCATCGGGTGCATCCTGACGGCGGTCGCAATTCAGGTCGGATGCCATACAATATATTATATTCAAGTTACCTGCCGTGTTTAAGGCAACCCGGGAAAAGGAGAGGCATCTTCGAAATGTAAATGTCGTTGTGAGAGAGCAGGGGTATCAAGGACTTCTTGCGGGTGAGGCGCCGGAGTATCAAGGCTGCGGTCAGGCCAATTGATGCTCGACATCGGAGTGGTCGGAAGCACAGAGGGCGTGAACACCGAGTTGGTGGTCAACGGGGTACATGAGGAGGTCGAGGCGACAGGAGTGAACACTGACATGTCAGCGTTTCGGTACAAAGGTCGTGGGCGAGGGCGTGTGGGAGTTGAGTCGGAGTCCGGAATTGATGGCATGATTGGAGGAGGGAGTGTGACAGGCGCGGTGTTTTCATTCGGGCCCTCGTCGACAGAGGATTCAGGCTGGTGGTGGGGAGAAGATCCAGAACTTCGGGCTTCAGAACCATGCGACCGGCACCGCCTCCATGGGGGGTGGGGGGCTTCAAAGGCCCAGCCTTAATGATGAACACACCCCCAGAAAATCGCAAGAGACAGTTGTGCTTAGAATTGCGCTTCCTATCACCTCGCAATTCACCCGCGATGAAAAAGGTATCTCCCCGGCATTTGGTGAAAAGTTCCTGGCACACAGGAAGGCTGGCATTGGCCACGGTATCATTCTCCACGTGGTCCCAGCGTTCATTGCGCCGCAGCGCCGAAAACATCGACGTTTATTCCCAATAGCATCAGTTATTTGCTCCAAACATTCTCTTGCATTCTTTTTTATGGTTGGATTTACTTTGGTAGCCAAGGCGTTGCAACTTCTATTTCTAGGCGTGTCTAGGCGTTGCTACGGCCCAAGGCATCGCCTTGGCTAGGCGCCACCCCAGCCTCCTACTAAGACAAAACTCTGTGTGGTTTTAGTGCGGTGACTGTCGAGAACGAGGTTATTCTTTTTGAAAGACCAAATGTGAGAGTCTCAGTGTGTCGATTCGGTCGAGTTGAATGTTATTGTTTCGGTATAAGCCGAAGGCACGGGTTTCGGTGTATGGCCTTGGACCAGTTGAACCTTATTGTTTCAGTCCTGTCACCGGAACGACCCTCAAACTTGGTTTCGGCCAGACTGAAGCCGCTCCTGCAACCACTGGTTTAGTGCCTGGGCCTCCTCATCATCTGAGACATCCTCTTCTCCCGCATTCCGCCTTTCCCCCCGCTTATTATTGCGCTCCAGGCGCAATATCTCCATCTTTTTGAGGACCTGGACTGCCTCCGACGAAGACCCGAGAATGAAAGAGCTTTTTCAGAGACAACCGGCGTCGGCGGACATTGTAGGAAGAGTCTGAGTGACGACCGATCACAATCACAATTTTTCCGCATTCTATTAGTCAGGCTTGGCGCTTTGGCTCGCAAGCTCACTCATAGCACACGGTCGGGAATCAGGGATGACATGCTAAATGAAGGAGAATCAAATCAAGGAGCGTGGTATCTTGACGATGGCAATCGCGTCGGGTCGGAAAGTTCAAGTAAAAATAAAGAGGGTGGAATTTACATATAGGTAATGATGAGCCGAGCTACAATGAAACGCAGAGAATGGTCGCCTTCCGTCGAATTCGGGGTGGTTTGTTGGAGGCAGGATTCTGGACGCCTATGTAGTCAATGAATGGATGGGAAGCATCTCATACAGGGACACGAACGATGCCACCATCACACTTCTCTTCCGCGCACGTGGGGCCAACAGGGCGATATAAGCAGGTATTTTCTTTGTCGGATGCTGGAAGTGGTTCTGGTCAACTGGTTAAAACTCCTGCCAAAAGTAGCCAAAGGGGACACGCTTAGTGCGGGAGAACGTAGTTCTTTTTCCCAACCCAATAGTTCGTCGAAGTCGCTTTCAGCCACGCCATTGGTGGCGTGCTTTATATTCTACAAGCCAGATGAAATACACCAGGAATTGAAGGAGATGACGCACCGAAACCGCCCGCCGCGTTCCATAACTTCCATTTGCACCTGCAGTATTCGCCCTCCTGGCTCCGAGCCCGAGGTGCTCATCTAGACGCAGACAGAGACGCGTTTTTAGCACAGCGGCAGGGTTCTCCGGAATGCTGGACGATGTCCGTGCGCCTCGGGCGACGCGTTGTGGACTAGTCGGAGGCAATGGAAGAGCGAAAGTGGGAGGCAGTGAATAGGGCTTGGGTGGGGTGTAAGACCGGATCTGAGGAGGCGGGTGCCTGCTAGGACATCGTGGCATGGCGGCGATGGAAGAGACGTGTCCGCACACGTGATAGTATACATTGATAAACATTGCGCACGGACCCCTTCTGATCTCACCAATGTTCGGGTCAAGAATTTCAATTTGGCTTTTCTCCACCTCTCCCATTTCTCGATGGTTCCACAAGTAACTTGTGAAAACTAACTTGCCCTGCCACAAGTAACTTGTAAGTAACTGTAAGTTACTTGTGGCAGAGCAAGTTAGTTTTTCCCAGGTAAGTTCCGCACAAGTTAGCACAAGTAACTTGCAAGGTGATGGCAAGTTAGATCAAAGTAAGTTTGGTTGTGTTTGGCCCAACTAACTGGTAGTTAACTTGGGGCGATTAAAGGGGCATTTAGTGTGTGTGTGCTGGGGAAATAGGCTTTAAATTCTTCAATTCATATAGTGACACATTTATATGAGGTCTTGGGCCAGTATCCAGCCTCACCACTGATGAAAACCTAGGAACACCACGAAGAAACACCACCCCGTCTGCACGTTTGTATTAGGACCATTATATAAGTTGGCAGTAAGAACAGCAGCGATAAACATTGTCTGATGAAAAGTAGTCTAGCCATTTCACCCGGGCCGAGCTAAAAGATCTCACTCTGGATGATCCCTTCGCAGAAGCAAAAAAAAAAAAAAAAAAAAGACAATGTGGTGAGGCACCTTACGACCTCGGAGACTGTATTATGGTGTGCACAAACCCGAGTCGAGGGGGAGTACATGCCCACATGCTGGGCAAACATCAAGACTTCGTAAGGAAAGCCGCCGCTGCGCGGATCCCTCCCAGCTTTTGCCTTGCTACGGCTTACAGTCAGCACGGTAAACACTACAACTGGGAACCCAGGTCTGCCAGGGAAGACTTTCCACCCATCGCTGTACTCCCCAGAGAGCCCGCAACACGTCCATCTAGCCCCCTCTCTGATCTCTCGCTCTCCGGGATGGATGGTATGGCGGGAGCCGCTCCGGTTCAACTTGTTCAAGTTGAAAATACAAGCGGTAAAAAGAGGAAGTAGTGCCAGAGTCCAGCCAGAGATGATGATGGCGACCACCAAAGTCTCCAGGGGTGCGATGCAGTACGAGGCCTGGAGAGAACGGTGATAGTCATTAGTTGATGCCATTGTATCTTCGTTTAGTGCCTTTCATGCAACACCATCAGTCTGCCAGTTTTCGGGTTATCTGCAAAATGCTAAGCCACACCCAAATTAATTGTGGGTGTTTAATAGCATGAGAGGAATATCAGATAGTTATGTGGGACGCTTATGAGTCCATCCTGTTGCTGTATTATCCCTAACGTCGGGCGAACGGGGCAGCTTGATGCCATCTGATGGCCCGTTACTTTCTTTGATCTAACTTGGCCCGCAAGTTAGCGGAAGTTAACTTCAAGTTACTTCAAGTTACTTCAAGTTAGCTTCAAGTTACTTTAAGTTGCAGCAAGTTACTTCAGTTAACAAGTTAACTGCAGAAGGCTGCTAACTCAGCACCAAGTGCCAGTTACTTAGTTTCAAGTTTCTTCTGGGTTACTCCCGGAGTAAAGGCCTCGCCGGCTTCGAGGATCGGAATTGTGCCGCCACTGGAGCTCACAGTTCTTCAATCTGCTGAAGGGGATAGGTAGAGATTCGAGAAGACCAAGGTTGTGTATTGGGTTAAATTTGATAAGAAGCCGCACATGGGCTTAGCCTCTAGATGGATTGAGTCAATTGTCACTGTAAATGATACCCAGCTGTTTCATCAGCCCAGGCTTTTTCTTCGAGTGGCTAGTCACAACATCCTCTTCAGATTTATACTAGGATCAGTTCGTATTGGATGTAAGGAGGCCAATCGGCTTGGTTGAACCACTGTATCACCGTCCATCTCTGAGCCTCCTTTCTCTGGCCCAATCTCATCCTCTGATTCCCCGTAGTCTGTGCGTGATTTGCAATCAAAGTGGACCAGTATTCCTCTTCTGCAGCAAGGGTTGGGAGCTGGACTGAGCAAAGGCCCGAATGTTCACGTTGCCCTGCCGCGGTGTTGTAGAACTTGAAAGACAGCGAGACTGATATTGAGATGATTCAATCATATTCTTAGTAGATTAGGTTCACAACGCACCTTGGAGTAAGGAAATCTAGCTTGAACATATGGATTGAACATGATGCCTGCCTCGCACTTGAGTGGTTGGTAAAGTCTCGGGCACCAAGGAACTTTCGAGAACACCTAGTGAGAGCCCATTAGATGAGAATTGATAGGAATGAGGGGTTGCAACTTGAAGAGAGCCGAGCCAAATCAGTAGATCAAAACAAGGCACTGTGATTAGAGAGGCGGACCCATATCAGAAGAAGGCGGCTTCAAAAGGCAATGAAACGCACCTGGTTCCAAAGAGTTTAGTCAAGAAACACTGCCAGAAGAGGGAATTTTACTTGGGTGACCCGCACCCGTTAATTTGGAGCCCGTGGGAAAACTTAAGTTAACTTGCGGCATGCGTGCCGAAAGGGGCAAGTTCCGCACAAGTTAGTTCCCATAAGTTACTTTTTACGGACTCCCATTTCTCTCATGTTGTTTTTGACGTTTTTTTTGGGCCAGCATCACCCTCTTATAAAATTACGTGTGTCTGACTGTCTGTCCACAAGAGGTAGGCGGGGATCAAAGTTTCGGACATCGACCTCCAAAAGTTTTGACATGCTGTGCTGGGGAGGGAGGCAGGGAGGGTCCGGATCACAGTCCGTATGGACCTCAGTCTTTTTCCCGGAGATAAACATTTTTTTTTCGGCGATATCGCCGGATTCGACTTGGTCCGATCTCGTCCGAGACTCCGAACTGTCATTTTACAGCATCTATTTTCAAGATCATTTGCCGTTTAAGGCGCTGGGGAGGGAGGCAGGGAGGGTCCGGATCACAGTCCGTATGGACCTCAGTCTTTTTCCCGGAGATAAACATTTTTTTTTCGGCGATATCGCCGGATTCGACTTGGTCCGATCTCGTCCGAGACTCCGAACTGTCATTTTACAGCATCTATTTTCAAGATCATTTGCCGTTTAAGGCCTCAAATAAATTAGTTTGATTACATAGACAGACATAGAAGATATGGAAATGGGAGGGATAACCCATAAATCTGTGGTAATCCATAGCCCTAGGACGTCCACCGAGCCCTATGGGTTAAGACAGCTTTGACTGCAGTACTACAGGGTAAATACATACAGGGTGAGGAACAGCATTAACAATGGCTTCAAAAGCACTTTGATGTCTCCGAAAAATGAATACGTGGTCCGACTTGGCTGGGCCTCAGCATATTGGAGTGTCAATGAAGTCCGATTGGATGCTTTACTAGTACCTTTATTTTAGTGTGTTTCGGCTGTCCTCAATCCCGCAGTGAATATTGGGTTGCTAGGCAGACCCGCGGGTGCGACAAGCTGTACGGGTGATGCGCTCGACGTTGACAGTGCGTGCGCTATCACAACAGTGCGCGCCCAGCGTACATGTCTTAGGCGGCGATGCGAACATCGGCTCACCAGTAGCGCACATTGTGTGCGTTGAAAGACTTGCTAAACATCCATCCTTGAGCACCTCGAGCTTACCCGTCTGGACGCCGTTGCGGGATTGCGCAGACTGCTATGCAAGAAACGCCCGCTAGGCTTGGAATGCTGGCGGGCGGCAATCCGAAAGACTAAACAAATGCACATAGAAAACACATTCAATGAGCTCCAGTATAGCCAAAGCACCCAGGGTGTGGTCCGGAAACCGAACAAAGAACATTTGTTTTTTGAGCCGCCGAAAAAGTGAAACAGGCCCTATTGATGCCATCAATTTCCTTTTTGGGTAGGGTTACCGCCAGCGGTGGTCGCTTGGGCGATAATTTTGGGGTCCGATTGGATGTTGGCGGGAATACGGCGATGAGAACTGTATGTTTTGACTGCATAAGCAGCTTGGCGGATGTTCAGGCCCAATCTAGGACCAGTTCAGACATGCTCAGTACATAGCGCTGTAACAAGAAATATTTCAATAACCTGCTCCGTTAAAAGGCAAATCAATCATTCACATTTGGTGTGTAAAGGACCCTCAAAATACTGTAACATTAAGACAACTTAGTCCCTCCCCCCGAATTTGGTCGGGATTGAGGAAAACGGTGAAGAAAAAGTCGAGAAAATTGAAGGTTTTCAAGATTTTCATGGATTTTTAGAGTCAGGGACCCACTCTTCCATAAAACGATTGTGACCGCCATCGGGGTCTCCTTTTTAGTCCGATCAGTGTTGCACCGCCACTTCGGTATTCGCACCGACTTCCGTCGGTGTTCGGTTCCTCAATGACGTGACGGTAGCGGTGACAGCTGGCGGGCAGCTTCGAGGCAGTCACGCCTTGGACAACGTTCTCCCCTTACTTCCTGCCATATCCCAGCATCCATCGATGGCCTCCGACGCGTGCCATATCCTAGCGAATCCCGATATATCTGGAATCGGTGTCCGCGTAGCAATCTACGCGCAGAATCTACTCAGCACGGCTCCCGCTTGACCAAAAAATACTGTCAACTGCCGAACACGGTGTAAGTGCATTCCAATGGCAGGATTCGGCCATTGAATTGCGATGTCCGAGTTAAAAAAATTGCTCCCTCACCCCGGCCGAACACCGCACAACAGTGCTTGCAGTCCACAATTGCCTAAAGTGTAGGCCTACGTATGATTAATCCCTAGAGTATAGGGGCCTCCGAAGTCCGCCGGATTCTCGGGGCCAGTCCTAAATACTACGGTCATAATAATATTTTTGTGAGCCAGAAATAATATTATTCTACGAACAAGGTAGGTTAAGGCTCATGCATCATTTCCATACCCACCAATGCTCTGGTGATCAAGGTGCATTACATTGCACTCGTTGCTGTTTTGGCGGATTGGGAATAGAAGCTCTGCATCGAGTGTTATTGGGCATTCTAAGTCTGAAAATATTTGTTTCAGGCGGGACAAGACAGTAATTGCAGATCTGCCAAAACAGCACTATACTAGTATCTAAGGACCATGCCAGCATATTTCTCCATACAAAGCCGTCTTCAAAGTGCCTGTAGCAAGAGTTCTGTTGAGTGACCACTCTGTGTGCCATTGTCGGAGTTTGAAATCTGCGGTGTATTGCCGAGTACCACTTGTAAACTTGTCGCAAGCTCACAAGCTCAAAGAGTGAAAAATTCGAAAAACACACCCCCATTGAAACTGCACATCACGGCCAGATCAATACTCGAAAAGAAAATTGAAATTTTTTTTGGCCTTGTCGGATTTTGGACATAGGTTGTTGATATATGCGAGCTTGTGGCCATTTCGGACCTTTTTCGGCTTTTTTCGGGCTTGTACAAGATCACAAGCAAATTGTCAAAAGTCTGATGTTCAAAATGTGGCCCTTTGAGAATACCCACTAATTTTTCTCTAGAAAGTGCAATAACGCCTCCGAGCGCGACCTGTTTCCCTCGATCCCGCCACGGCCGATTCCCCCGTCAGCTGAGTACGCAACGGTGATTGTTAGACTCTCACCCCCCGGGGATCTCACACCGGTGCCGGGGTTGAGTTCAATTTTTGGTTGAATTTGAGGTTGTGGCTTACCTGTCTTGCATTCACAACTTTACGAACCTTTTTTCACCTTCAAGACCCGCAACTGAGAGGAAATTACTCACTTTTTGCTTGCATTTCAAGAGCGCACATATTTTCTCCCATTTGAATTGGTTTGCCATTATAGACTCGAGAATCTGAATAAACTCATGAGTTCACTGAGTTGTGGTGGCAGTACACTAGTCAAGCTTCTGGTTGAGCTTCAATTGTAACTTATGCTTCTTTGGTCTTTGATTCAATTTGACTGACCTTCTTTTCTGCCTCAATAGTGAGTCCTCGGTTAAGTTGTTCCTTGATTTCAATATGCGTGGTTGTTTGGCTTCTAATTCAACTTAACTGACCCTTTTTTCTGAGTCTTAGACTTGGTACCCGGGCTGGCAGTTCCCAGTTGGCTTGTTGAACCTTTGGTTCAAATTCGAGTGTGTGGCTCATTGCTGAACCTTTAGGTTGGCTACCGTGGAGAACTTGGATTTCGGCCAATTTTCCTACAAGTACAAACAACATTTCATCAGCAACAATTGGTCATCACAGGAAAAATAGGAAAGCAAGTGGGGAAAGACACAAACAAGTGACTAAAATGCGAGTATATTTCTTCAACCTTCTTACTGGTTTAAATGCCTGTGTGCTAGTCCATTTCATTCACACATGGTAAAGAGATTCTCTAAGTTCAATTTTGGTTATTAGTCATTTCTCCTTTATGTTCGGGCCAGTATCCGTTGACGTCCGCCGGCTTGGCTGTGTTTGGCAGCGCCCTCATGTAGATTAGTCAGCATTTTGTGCTTAGCCACCCGATCGCTTTGGCCTTGCGCGTGCCTCCCAGCGACTCGAAGTAGCCCCGGCCCGCTCCATTGTGGTGATGAGAGTGGGAATCGAACCCATGCCCCGGAGGACCAGATCAAGATTCCCGCTACCGTAAGGTAAGGGTCTCAGGGCGCCCAATTTTTAGATTTTGGCCGTGCACAGTGTTGTCCTTAAGAGTTAAGACTTAAGTTAAGTTAAGGCTTAATTACCCCTTAATATTAAGACTTAGCTTCAAGCTTCGGTACCGTTAAGCCTTAATTAAGACTTATTGATGGCAATTACATCATTTTTTCTTCGCATCTTCTTTGTCAATGCTGCCCACCTGCGACCCTCTGATAGAGTTCTTTCACCGAGGAACAAAGCATAACATGGCACATTTCAATGCCTACTGCTGGGCTTGTATTGCCCTCTATCACCCAGACAATGTCCCCATTCCAATTGACATTGACAGTGATGACGACTGGGAGGAGAGGGCAGCCTTAGCTCTTCTGGATGAGAGCTGGTTTACGGCTGATTGTGCAGTAGCTACTTACGATCTGACGCAGAAAAAAATTGAGCACCCCTTAACTTAAGCCTTAATATGCCCTTAATATTAAGGCGTAATTAGGTGTTAAGGCCTTAACAAAAAGATTTACCCTTATTAACACCTTAAGTGACAACACTGGGGCCCGTGCATCACATTTTTGTCAGTAGTTTTCGCGTAAGCATTTCTCCTTCCCGTCAAAATCGCTGCTGCCGCGAGTGCCACGTCTCACATCGCCTCGCATCATGATTCAATTTATGCGAGGAAACGTGGCAACGACGTGGCAAACCTCTCTCCTTCTCTCCACCATGGCGGCCTGGCCACCTTCAGCAAAATTACGCTCGCCGTCTCTGTGATATCTGTTGACTGGGTCTTGTCATCTGGGCTTCCCGCTTGTGCCTCTGGGGTCCTCTCGCTTCCCTCTGGCAACACCTTGTGCTCCATGAATATGGAGCTACCTGTAGCCTCTGATGATCTCGTCGTTGGTTGTGATTGGATATTCTGTTATCAGCACACTCTTCCCCATGTGTCTTTCTCTCTCTCCTCGGGCATCTTTCACCCAGCACACCCGTCAAGTATTGCTATCTTTCTACCTATAGCCCGTCTTCTAACTACCTACACAGATTTACCCTCTGTGGTGCGCCTACTGTACTTTTCCTTCAAATCGGTAGTCACGTGTCACGCACCCCCCTGTCGATCACGAACTTTGATCGAGGTCACGCGTCACTCGGGCCCCTGTCGAACCTCCAAGTGGTCACACAGGCCCCAAATCACCTAATAAAAAAAAAAAAAAGGGGAAAAAGACAAAATTTTCAGTTCAAATGCCGAAATTTTCGAAATGTCACGCAAAAATTCGCCGGCTGCCGAAATGTCGAATAGGTAAAATGGGTCACGCGTCACACCCCCTGTCGATTTGAATGAAAAAGTACAGTATTGCCGAGAACTCTGATGCCCAACCCCATGTGTATAGAGTCAACAAAGATATGCGATGGCACGGTAAGATTCATGCAAAATGTTGTCATATGGCCCGAACTCATCTTTCAATCAGTTTCCGGACATGGTTGTGTCTGACAGATCTCTGGTTTGCCGCCACCCATCCACATCCGGCTCTGCCATTTACCACCTCGATGATTCTAATGACTTCTGGGACATCATGTCACTTTTTCCCATATTTCTGTATTCCACTCTGATTTACAAACAATGCAACAATCTCTTGACCTCCATGCGATTCCGGCTTCGTACTCAGATTACTGAGCACCTGCTGTGTGGACATTGCTCTCGGTGTTCTCATTCACATCCTCCGTTTTCTCCACCGAATGGACTCTCCTCACCCGATTGCGCTGATGTCCATACTGAATGGCTAGGAAACAAGCTTGATGCTGATTTGCGACTCAATATCCTCAACACTATTTATGGAAGCAAAATATCGTTGAACTCGTTGCACCGTGTTTGAGTAATTTGGGGGTAGATGTGGACAGCATCGGACAGCTTTAATCACAAGAGACTCGAAGGGTACATTGTAACTTTGCGAAGAGGAAAACAAACTGAACAATCGGAAGAACAGAATTGTATTGCCCACGCAAAATACAACAAACAACTTGGAATCTCTCAGACAACTGTGGCCACACTGGTACCTCGTCTGTTGAAGAACAAGTGTGTGCGCAAGTTCTGAAACCAGACCAGCTCCGAAACATTGTCCACATTTACCTGTGCTTCATGTGCTGAATCAGTATCACTCCGCTCCCATTGCTCTCTGATTGTCGACAACTCCCAGGTAGATCTCGGTTCAATTTGAACACTTTACTTGGAGTCTCACTCAAAATTAGTCTACAACCCATTTTAATATAATCTTTGTTCATTCATTACTTCCGGTAGCGGGCCATGCCGCTTGTCGGCCTTACAGCTTTATACAAACCAAGTCGCCGACGCGCATACATCTGATGTCATTGCATCAGGAAACTAGTGATGTTCGGGTCGGGTCGGGCTTGAAAGCCCGGGCTTGGGTCGGGGAGGGGAGGGCTCGGGCTCAGCAAAAATCCTGGGCCCGACCCTACCGTGGGCTCGGGCCCGGGTCGGGTCGGGCCCAGGGCTCAAGCCCGGGCCCATCAGTCAATTTTGATCCGCATTCGGCAACGGTCGGCGTCCCGCTCAACTCACTTTCAACTAATGAAATCTATCCGAACAATCTCGCAGAAAATTCTGTTTATTATCTCACAGCTAAATTATGAAAATATCTTCGTCGTCTTCACCCTCGTCCGTAAAATTTGCCGATCCGTGTTTGTCTAGCATCCGCAAAACAAACTGTGATTGCAACTGTGTCAGCTAGCACCAAAAGAGGAAATCCAAGTTCAAATGTATAAATTTCCGCCAGGCGGTTCCGGACCGACTGGGCCCGGGCTCAAGCCGAGGGTCGCGGGCCCTCAAAAATTCTGAGCCCGACCCTGAGCCCTACCCGGGCCCGACTTTGGGTCGGGCCCGGGTCGGACTCGGGCTCGGGCTTGAGCCCTGACCCGGCACATCACTATGTGCGGCGCATCGATCACCCGTCTGTGGGTCGATGACGCCGTCTGCGGGCGTGCTGGCGTCGAGTCCAAACACCTGAACGAGTTCCGCAGGTTGGATGGGCCGAAGCTACAGAGGGGCAATGGGAGAAAAGACTTGGGCCAATCCCCCATGGTGTTTGACTGACAAATTCGTCAGAAACACGTGACACTTATCAGTCTGACTAATGCGGCGTGATGCATGATCCGCGAAGCCGGATCGATGCGGCTCAGCACCGTCAGACCGATGAGTGATTGCTGCAATGTTTCAATCAACACTTGCCGTTGGTTACCGCGCGTGGCATCAATTTTCTCGTTGCTAGCTGCATTTGGCCCGGCACACAAAAAGAGGACGCGAAATAAAATGCATTCACAGTAATTACTTCAAAACACTACTATCTAGAATTGTAACAAAATATCCCGCTGCGACGAAGCTGACGGCAGTAAACTTGGGTGATCAACTGGTTGAGAACTGTGGTAGTGCTGTAATGGCGCCGCGCAGCTGAATGGGATGGTCCATGAGCAATGAGGGAGTAGCGAACATGAACGTGGGCGGACATACCGCCAATGGCTGCGTGAAGCTACTGAGTATGTGAATTGAGGTCAGAACAGCGAATGGGGTGAACAGAAAACTCACGGTGCTACAGCTATTTGAAAGGTGCAACAGAGGATTGAGAGGAATTGGATGGGTGAGGGGGGAAAAGAAGAGGAGCAGTGACATTACCGAAGTCAATGGCGGGTTTATAGCGTTTTGAGCGCTTCGAGGAGTTTTTTTCACAAGTCCTTAGCCGACACCGGAGAACGCTCGTTTGGGGAGACATCAAAGTGTAAAGCGAGCGGACGTGATGGATTTGCAGTCCATGGGGGTAAAGTGTCTGTAGGCGGTCAGTCGGCGGTCTGTAGGAACGTAAGCGTGTCTCCAATGTCGAGAACTGCTCAGGTCACCTTCGAAGCCCTCACCGGCCGTGGGGAACAACTTTGGACTAACTATTGAGGAGTTGGATTGAAGCTCAGGGGTTACCGGCAACTTTCATGCATTATCTTTGCCAGTGAAAGAGCCTGAACTTTTTGCATTTGATTACAGCTATTGGCAGTACCGAAGGTGCGACCTGATTTTTTTTTTTGTTTTGGCCTGTTTTCAAGGAATTACCGGTATCTCAATGAGTTCTTCGCCGATCTGCATGAAACCTAGCTAGATCTCTCGGCCTAATTGAGGCAGAATTAGTGATAGAAAGGAAGTTTTGAATATATTCCATTTTCGGTAAAATAGACTGATGGGGCCATTTTGGTATTTAATTCGCTTTACAGGCATGTAAACCAATCAGACTGATGTAAAGTTTTATCCAGAAGGACTTCAATGCAATCTGAAGGATTTCGACAGGCCAGGGTATTCAAAAAATTAGTCTATGGTGCTCATCAGCAGATTGCAAGCATGGGTGATCCACTGAGATGCAGAAATCAGGTCCACCACTGAGCTCATTCAGATTAGAAGTTTAGGAAATCCTTCAAGATGCTTTAAAACGCCCACAAACAAAAATTCATACCATTGGGATGTGTATAGGTACCTGCAAATGGAATTGAATCCCAAAATGACCCCATCAACTTAGATTACCGAATAGGGGATATTTTCAGGACTTTCGTTCTATCACTAATTTCGCCTGAATTATGTGGAGAGATCTAGATAGGTGTCATGCAAATGGGTCAAGAACTCACTGAGATACTGGGAATTCTTTGAAAACGTCTCAAAATATAGATTTTTCGATTCGCGCCTTCGGTACTGCCAATAGCTGTAACCGTCAAGCCGTTTTCAGGTTCAGTTCGATGTTCAAATGTACATGTGCAATACTTCAGCCATTTGAAATTTTTGACACTACAGGATGGCTGCCATTTAAGTTGTTTAGTTTCCCTCAACTCAAAAGAAGAAGAAGTCCACGCCCGCCCGGGCCCTGTAGAGCAAACAAAAGTCAAAATCACGAATACCATAGTGTTGCGGATTTAAGGAATTTGGCAGGCGCGCAAATGTTAAATCTACGGTTCACGATGAACTGTGTCATGGGGTTTCCGGCCTCCGACGCATTCCAACTCTACATTCGGCCGCCCCCGGCTACCACCTAAACATGTATTGTATCCATTGCTCTTTCCCTTTCTTCTCGTTACTTCCCTTCTTTTCTCCCCATTCTACTTATTCTTCAACCCCGACTCTGTTTCTAATCCCCACTCCGTGTGCTTCCAGATTAAACCCCCTCTTCGTTTGTTCCTGAAATCCCTCTCATCTTTACTCGCCTTTATACCCTTAGTTGATCTGCTCTTTTGAGTACGCTGGAGCTAGAAAATAAAAGCAGAAGCTTACATAAACTACAGCCTCTAGTACAGGGTTCCTATATCTCCTCGGTCCTCCGGCGTTTCGGATTCCCGGAGGTTGCTAGCAGAAGAATATGAGGAACAATAGAACCGACGGACAAACGAAGCTAATCAATTACCTCCAATACCTGGGCGCTCCTGCTGGGCTATCTGCGTCTGCAGAAATTCAACGCTGCGCTTCAGCGCCCTCAAAGTGGATCTTCGATCTGTATTGACCAAATCTCGGTCCTTCGACAGCGTCGCCCGCTCGCGGCCGAGACAATCCCGTTCCGCAATGACTGCTTCCTCTCTGGCGACAACAACTCGAAGTCGGAAGCGTTCCTGTTCCACCGCCGCGTGATCTCGGGCTTGGGCTTACACTTCCCCGAGATCGACATCACCCCGGCTGTTTATTATCTGGTATTGTGTTTATTTGCGGCCATGTTTTCCTTTTAATGACTACTTTCGCAGGCCAGCAGCGCAATCCGTAACTGGCGTAGCGAGATCGGCAAACGTGCTCTCGCTTATCTCGCCCTCGTCATGGCCGACCGCGATAAGACGAAGAACGAGACCAAGGCGCAGCGTGCCAGCTATGTTGGCTTGGAGCTTGAGGACATGAATTTCGTCTACCGAGATCCCGATAACAAGGTACGTGAGCATTACTGAGTTTGAGAATCTTTTCTCACTAGTCCAGCACGGTGCTTGTCGATCTGAATCAATTATGTATACGTTTGGCTACCACGTCCGCATCACCTCGAGCGTTCCAACGCACACGCGGAAGGATCCCAAGGCCGCACTGGCCATCGCCACCGCTGCCGTTAGTTCCTTTTACATCGTCACGCTCGCTCTAATCATTGATACCAGGTGGAACGCGCCTACAATATGTGGTCAACCGGTGTGCTGATCCAACAAAAGGTCGAACGCAAGAACAAGAAGTCCGTCCACAGCTTTGTGGCCGTTCCTTGGGCGAACCGAGCGGCAAAATATCTCGTCATCATCCACAAGCTTAGCAGCCGTAAGTGGGACGAGATTAGGCTCCTCGCCGCCCGTGCAATCAACGAGACGAAGGGGGAAATTTCTTGGGCCGACGAGGATGATACGAGCGAAGGCCCCGATCCCCGCACTCAGATTCAGCTCTCTTCCGACGAAGAAGACGCAGAGCCCGCTGGGGTACGTGATGATCTTATTCGGCTCCGTAACCAGACCCTGACTCATCGTGCTAGGGATCCGGACCTTAATTCGTAATAGGTGAGTCGCTTTTTCAGGCGTTAAAACACAAATTCTAATATATTCATCCAGTGGGCGGCCCGTCGTTTTTTTTTTCGTGCTCCTGCGCTACTACCGTAGATATATGACCACCACTCCTCTCGATATCTGAATACACGTATTCTCTGCTTCCCTATTTCCCTGTGAGCGGCCGTATGATGTGATCCGAATCAAATCTGAGCAACGTCAACGAATAATGGCCAGCCCGATATAAAGTGGGAGTGCTTATGGTGTAACCAGATTCTGGCAAGTTACCCCAATTACGGTGCCAGAAAAAGATTGTGGCGCATCTGGCACCAGAAAAAAAAAAATGTTGCAGTGCAGGTCATTATGGGGCCAGATGACTTTCTGGGAGTATGGGTCGTCTGGTTGGTATGGCGCCACACCAACCAGACGGCCGCCAGACGCAAAACATTTTGCTGATGCATTTCTGGACGAGGCAGGAGGAATCCGCGAAAAAGGCCGAGTGCATAGGCTGACGCTACTCCGAACTTGTACCTCTGTGAGCCCTTATTGCGGCATCAGTCATTGCAATCTATCAGGGCAAAAGATCTACCGTGTGTACCACCACAACGTGTGCTGACCATTTCATGGAATCAGACAGGCCACTCTGCAGGATAAGGAAGGATGGAGCCTTACGGAAGTAATAAACCGTTCTGCGCCCGCATATGTGGTGAGTCGGCCGTTTCGTCGTCCGAAAGCAGTTGCCAGTCAGATGACCTCCTGATACCGGATTACCAAGCGTCGAGAGAGTGAGAGGCTGAAAGGCATACCAGAAGAAGTTAGCCTTCGGCCCAACGAATACCTTTTCAATCGCTGCTCGAGGCCGTAGTATTTTGTGCCTGCGCAGTAGCCTAAACATTCGTTTAACTCCACCCAGGTTAATCACTTGTACTTCGAGCCCTGAGGCGTATTCAGACGGCGACGGTATTCACCACAAATAGACCACGCACTCGTTTTGTTTTTTAGATGTAGGTATCTCTGGCGAAAGATTCTCTGGTACTGCCGTAGATCTCTGCGAGCAGCTCTAAAAATCGCGCTCTCCATGGCCCTTGCCTTTGTTTCATCATCTGGGGGATGTCAATTTGAATTTTGAAGGTTGATTAGGAGGAAAAGACGCACTGCGCTCCCCAAGGGCAGAGCCGATGAGCTTGACACACAGCGCTCGGGCCCCATCTGATAGAAAAGGCTGAGGGCGGAGTGGTAAAGTGTTGACGCTTCACATGCGGTGTCGTCCCGTGTTCCGTCTAGATGCTTGAGAGGGAGGCAAACCCGTTGATGTGCTGATCTTTTTCGCTTTTTATGTTCGTTTAGTTCTACCGCGGCGAGTTTTGCGTCCCTGAGCTCGGCTCGATGGATATAGAGATATAGAGGGCCCAGGGACGAAGGTGTATAAATAGTGCGTGTACACCGGGAAAATTCCTGGAACCGGTGTTCACGGCCATGTAATCCTACCTACCTCCCTCTGTAGGCACTTTGGCACAATTTTTTTCAGGGTGAAACGATGGCATAGCATGACTAGTCAAAATGATTGTTGCGGCTTTTTCAGTTCTGGTTCGCATGTACCTCAACTGCTCAACTCGGACCACAAATCCCCTCAAATTTCTGGCATCTGAGGAGATATAAAAATTCGGCAGCAATCATTCGGTTCTAAAATGTGTATAGAGTATATCCCCCGCAAAACCCTGTACCAGCACTCTTCGTAGAGGCAGGACATTCTAGGAGGAGGGGCAGAGTGCAGTCATCCTAAGTCTTATATCCGCCAACTTTCAAGCCTCAACTTCAGCGCCATACAAGACCTTATGAATGTATATAACATTTGAGGGCTGAAAGTCAGCTCTCTGATTGTATAGAACGGTGTTCTGAGCAAAGAGAGGTGGAAATAGGGGGGAATTTCCAAATGCGGCAAAACCGGTTTTCACAGCACTGATTTCCGGCAGGGTTGCCGACCACCACCTTCAGAAGAGTCTTTACTCAACTTTGCTTCCTCCTCCATGTCCTCCCTGGCTACCTTCCAGAGGCCGAGAGTGCCATCACACTCTGTCATGACAATGTCACAGCAATTGTGCGCCTGCACATCAGTGACCTGGCGGTTGGTCTGGATCAAAGTAGAAGTAACAACCATAGATTGAAAGTAGACATGAATCGGTTAATTTACAGTTTTTTTGGGAGGAAAATTTAACCCCCCCATGTTTTACAAATATTTTGCTTTCAGAATGTGTGGAATCCCCCCCTTTCCTTTTTTGGCCGTAGTTGCATATCACAATTTAAAGCGGCTTTATCTAAGCGGCTTTGATGCCTATCCAACCCAATTGTTTTGGATCGAAGAATTTACTCTTAAAATTGGACCTAAAGGTTCAGCGCCCGCCTCGAAGAGGCCCAATCCCAAGTCATCTCTCTCTTTATAAAATTATCCCTGTCCGTCCGAAGCCTTTTAAGCTCCGCTTTTGGCCCATCAACACTTTGGAATATCAGCGCATGACACGGACCACGAGGCAATCCAAAATTACCCAGTCGGCCGATCGGCATTGGTCGGACATTGGCGCATGCCGGGACACATACTTAGTTATGTATGTTCTTTCGCCCCAGAGGGTCAAAACTAAATATTTCAACCTTAAATAAACCGACCACTCTCAAAATACTGGGGTTTTTCATTCAAATCGACAGGGGGTGTGACGCGTGACCCGATTTACCAGTTCGACATTTCGACAGCAGCCGAATTTTCGCGTGACACCTCCAAAATTTCGACAGCTCCATGGAAAATTTACCTTCTTCTTGCCACTGGGGGGGGGGGGGGGGAGGTGACATGCCTTGGAGGGTTTGACAAACCCCTCTGTGATGCATGACCGCGACCAAAATTCGTCCTCGACAGGGGGATGCGTGACGCGTGACTGTCAATTTGAATGAAAAACCCCAGTATCAGAAAGGGGACAACAGACCGCAGAGCGGTCCGGCCGCCGCTTGTCCTATTTCAGTCTGGCCAACGTTGTGTTTGACGTCGGCGGAGTGAAGGCTCCGTGCCTGCTCGCTTCCTAACTTCTTTCATTCATCCTATTCAGTCTGGCCAACGT
Source organism: Mycena olivaceomarginata (assembly GCA_029378375.1). NCBI lineage: Eukaryota > Fungi > Basidiomycota > Agaricomycetes > Agaricales > Mycenaceae > Mycena > Mycena olivaceomarginata. Next base: position 209,845 of record JARKIC010000462.1, on the reverse strand, counting down.
TGTGTTGACGTCGGCGGAGTGAAGGCTCCGTGCCTGCTCGCTTCCTAACTTCTTTCATTCATCCTATTTCAGTCTGGCCAACGTTGTGTTGACGTCGGCGGAGTGAAGGCTCCGTGCCTGCTCGCTCCCTAACTTCTTTCATTGATCCTATTTCAGTCTAGCCAACGTTGTGTTGACGTCGGCGGAATGAAGGCCTGCTCGCTTCCTGACTTCTTCCATTTATCCTATTTCGGTCTGGCCAACGTTGTGTTGACGTCGGCGGAATGAAGGCTCCGTGTCTTCGCTTCCAAACTTCATTCATCACTCTTTTCAGGCCTGTCTGAAGCCGTATCTCCATTTGTAAACCTCTCTCACACGCCTGCCGCCTGCGGTCAGCCGACAGGCATCGCTTATTTATAAAGTGGGAGCCGGCGCGAAGCCCCGGCGAGCGCTTGTCCTATTTCAGTCCGGCCAACGTTGTTGTGTTGACGTCGGCGGAATGAAGGCTCCGTGCCCAGTTCCTACTACTAGACTTCCTAGTCACTCCTAGACACACACCGCAAAATAAGAAATTTCAGACAGGCAACCGCCTAATAATCCCACCTAACCTAACTAACTAGAGGTGTCTTACTTTTGGTTGACTCTGGGGAAACGGGCATGATGTACATCGTAATTTCCCCGAAATATATACAAACAGCTAAAGACTTTGTACCGCATAGACTAGATTCAACGGCTTCATCACGCCATGCGGCGGGCACGATACTCAGGGTCAGAGTAATGCATTATGAGGTCTTTCACCTTTTCCTCAGCTGCTTCGCGCTTCCAAGAACCAGGGTGGGAGGCCACATATTGACGAACCTCGAAATGGACCCTACCCAGATCCGAGTTATTGTACCTCTCGAACGCCATCGCAATGTTCTCTTCGGTGACAGTGCGCGGTGATGCAATGGGAAGCACGTAAAAAAGTTCGTTCAAGACCAGCGTGAGGTCTATGAGATACGCCATGAAGCAGCGGAGCGTCTCTGGCCTGCGCAATAGTCGGCGCCAAAATTCGTGAAGGAAAGAACCGAGGGACGCACGTGTCGCGATATACATTTGCCACGAGGTTCCCGAACCACACGGTTATACCCAAAGCGCCGATGACGGGAGCTGCGCCTGCTGCAATAGTTGCGCCGAAGAGACCAATCGCGGTCTGTGCCGCTTGAAAATCGTCGCTGCGGACTGATTAATATCCGCAGCAACATCGATGGCGTAAATCGCACCTCTTGAACCACGACTTGGCTTCCGCTTCATCCGGTGTTGCGAGCTGCGCGATTTCCTTGACCTGGTTCATAAATGTAGGGCTCATAAGATGCTGCGGTAAATGAGAACGGTAGGTCAAGCGAGAGTCGACAATCGGAGACACACATTCTTTGGATCGTAAAAGTTCCAACTGATCGTAATCTCCTCGTGAATCGTCTCTAAGCATTTCTGAAGCTTCCACCCGAGGAAATGGGTGCTTGACGCGAGGCTGGACCAATATCCTGGAAAGAAGCTTGTAAGAAAAAGCCAGCGGAGAAAGGAGATGAAAAAGACGTTTCATGCCGACTCTGTGCGACCAGCTCAGCTCCGCTGAACGAGTGAGGAGAAGACATACCTGATACAAGAAATGATTTTTAATTGGGCGCTGGCACGTTGTGCCATTGCATAGACAATCGACGCATCCGTCCCCATGTCTTTCTGGACAAAGTCGCAGGTGGTGTTGACGAGCCTGTACAATGCCGCCCGGTCGGGCTTTGGATGGTCCTGATCTAATCCTGCATAGATGCGGGTCAATTCACCACCATCGCCGCAGCCGAAAAGCCCACCAGATGTGCACACCGAACGGAGCTCAACATTCACTTCGGCACTGAGTTTCGCGAGGGGGGCAATGCAACATTCCTGGAAAATAGGTTGTGCTTTCTCTTCGCAAAGCTTTTGTCTCTCCGTGGGTGTGAGGCCGGATTCGGGAAGTTCTTCGAAGTCGATCATCCACAACAGCTTGTCGTATTGGGTAAAGACGACAACGATGGGTACTGCAGGGCGTTCAGCACGCGATCAGAGAGTAAAATCTGGTTACCCTTGTGCGTCAATGCGAGCTTCACCACCTTTTCATCACTGTCTTCGAGAAGTCGACCACCGGCGTGAGGAACCTGGATACACAGCCTGAGGTGACGGTTACCACAAGAAGGTGAAATACACGACGGAGGTACCAGATGGCATGCAAGCGTGCCCCCAGAGCAACATGGTCTCCGCTGCGATCAATGATGAACTTTTCAACATATTGAAGATTCTGCACGTTGCCGGACTCAAATCCCCTAGAATCGTGCAGGACAAATCTCGGGTTCTGGGGAGAGTAAATTGGGGTCCTGTTCAACAGTTAGAAGCCCAATTATTCCCAATCAGTGCTTTTGCCGGAGTTTGCCAGAGTTTGCCGTGTGAATTCATGGATCAAAGGCCTAACACACGTCAACATAAAATTTTCACTAGTTACTGTGAGGTGTCACGTCCCGACGAGGCTCTTACTTTTACACCCTTTAGAACATGAGCCCGGCAAGCACGCCACAAGTCGTGCAAGAGGACTGTCATTTCCCCTCGCCATCGCTCCCTGTCCCGAAGGAGTGTTGGCACTATCTCCAAGGACGGTGCATTTACGGAGTGCAGTGCAAATTCCGGCATACTTTCGAGGACATCTCATGTCAGTGTTTATCCCAGGGAGACATTATATTCTTATACTCAGTGTGAATCATTCTTTCAGACCCTCAGGATGTCAATTGGCTCTTGTCTCGCGGTAAGTGCCGAATAGCCTCCAAATCCATAATGTATTTAATGTACGTTAAAAAGAACCAGTCCCGTACATTGCCAATAACTCCTGGGAGATGATGTATGCACATGCCTTTCCACTTCACTTCCCAACCTGTGACACCCGCATACTACTTTAGCGCTCAACAAGCCAATGTCGCTGGAGTCTCGTATCCAACCTCCCAGCTTGGTGGAGAGACATGGAGTGGGCGGCCCTCTTTCAGCTACTTGGAGTACCCCGCGGGCGTGCAGCTCATTCCGTACTCAATGTACACACCAAGCGTGCCCACGGCGCCCGGGTTGTACTCGACTGTTGATGTTCCCCCATATGATCAGTTTCCTCGGACGCCCGTAAACCCTCATAGATTCAGGAGTAGGTGCCCTTCTTTTAAAAATGAACAACATTGATTGAGATATGTTTCAGCCAAACCGTGTAAATTCTTCAAGCCAGGTAGCACCTGTGCCAAAGGGGACTCCTGCTCATTGTGAGCTGCATCATCCTTAGGTCTTTTCTTCGGCAAACCAAATTTTCATAGCATCCACGCAGATGCAGATAAGGACAACAATTGTGAATCGAAACTTCAGCATCCCAAACCTTGGTCCAATAAAACAGAAAAAATGCGCAAGGGATACTTCCCAGTCTCGTGGCGCGTTATAGGGGGCGGTGTCCGCCTCAGCAGCGGCACAGGTGCTCCTTCCCAATCGCATTTTCACAATGCGATGGTAGTGGCCGACGGACAAGCCGGTCCCGTGTCGCGCGAGTCTGAGATTTCTCACCATCCGTTGGCCCTTCGTCACGAGGGGCTGTTTTCAGCCTCATGAGAAAAGTTCAGGGGGGGGGCGACGGTTTCTTATATGCATACATACGAGCGATCACTTCGACTAGAACCGGAATGTATGGGTAGAGAAATATATAGATAGGTGCGCAAATACTCACCGATTTGGCCAAAAGGCACTCGAGCTGGAGCTATTATCCTTGAGCGCTCTGGGGTTCGAAGTCGTGTACGCTGATCATCGGTTCGCATGCAATGATGGAAACTCGCCTAAGATATCGCGTAAGGTAGGGGACACATGTGCGGTTGCCCCACGTCGGCAAGCATGGTTGATGAAGGCAGGATGCCGGATTTGATCCAGCAATTCGAGACTCTAAGGAGACTGCGCAGGTTGATCGTCAACCTATGGAAACAACCAGTGGAAGGTTGTATTCGAGCCTACTGTAGACTGATAGGCAAACTATGGTAGGTTGTATCTTAGGTATCCATCCATAGGATAACGTAGGCTGTTTCTTTAAGCTTTCATCCTGTGTTCGTTTCAACCCCCCCGGCTGCCCCTCAAGGCTGCTTTCATCTGCTGGGCCTCTTCCCACACCACTCCTTTCAGCCTCGGCCTTCTTCTTCTGCCTGGTCGCTGCAGTCTTTGGCCCAGTTGCGGCTCGCTTTTCTTTTTGCGGAGCCCCGAGACCTTTCCAGTGTTCATCATGGCGTTCCCTCCGATCTGTGTACAGTGCGCTCGGTGTGGTCAACGCAATGGGAAGATATTTCCGGAGGAGTCCAGCGTCGTGAAAACCGTGCGTGTTGATGACGAAACGGTCGTCGTCCTCGTGAACGACAGAATGCACTAGCGTGTTCGACTCTTGCCGCTCTTGCATCTGTCTCTTGACTCCACTCGCTTCATACCCACATGCACGGCAATCATGCTGAGCATTGAATGAAAATTGAAGGGACTAATGGGCAGATATGTCAGTAAGCGTCAAAAATTTGGATCTCAGGAACCATACATTTGAGGGAAGCACCACACGGCCTTCGTCGGCGTCGGGAAGGAGAACAGGCATATGCAAGTGTGAATGCAGCGCCTCTCCCACATCGTATCTGCTGACAACGAGAAGGCCCTTGGCGGACTTGCTGCCCTTCGGAAGCAGAATGATTCGCACGCGACCAACAAACGCCAGCTGCCAAGAATCCTGTCAGTGAGTTTGGCCTTTCAATTTTTCGGAGGTGTACCTCGTTAACTCGGAAAACGGCCCATGACCCCACTTTACAGCGATCACCCGACTGCGCCGTAATATCCACAGCGTTCGTCCAAGAGGTTTGATAATCTACATTGATCGAGCAGGGATTGGATGCGCCGACAAGTAATGTCTCTTGTAGCGTAATACCGGGCCGTTTGGTCTGCTTCTTCTGAGCCAGGGCCCGGATGATACCGGGAGTCCAAACGGGTGGCGGAGCCCAGCCTATATGGCGCTGTATAATTGGAGTAGTCCGAAGGATTCGGTGTACGTCTTTCCCCGCAGAGATCCACGCGCCATCTTGGAACCAAAATCCGCCCCTCAAGATATGTTTGACACAGTCCAGATCCGCCAATTTGGCAGTAATATCACGACTCGGAGCCTGGTGGTTGCTAAGAACCGAACACAAGCGAAAGATAGCATTAAAGCACTCGAAAACTTCGATCGAGAAGCGGACCGCAGGACCACGGCGTCGGATGTCTTGGATTATGTGGAGCAAGACGTGAAGCTTCAGTTTGATTTAAATCTTGGTCGGATCAAGATTCGCGAAGGCGTCAAGAAGATTGTCAATTAAAATCTGTGGATCCGCCTGCAAGTTTGTGTTGTTAGTCCACATTGCATGCGATAAGTTGGCAGAAATTTACCAGATACTGGTCCATGTCATCAATGATGGGCATCCAAAGAACAGGCCCCAGCTCGCCTAAGGCTCTCACAAGCGTAAATTGGTCCGACGTGACGATGTCGTGGATATGGAATATCATTGTTTGCATAAGAGTTTTGAAGTGCTTGCCGATGAGGCCGTTGCGGTACTGCATAATGTAGGCAGCGCGGATCGGTGGGACTCGAAGGCCATCCAAATCGGTGCTCTGCAGGCGGATGGTGAAGATATTCTGCTGCACCGCGGCCCAATTGTGGTGCAGCTCATACCACGTGTATTTGGCATCCCCGAAGAGTATTGTGTGTAAAATTTCGACAAGGGTGTCCTGCGATGGGTCAAAAACTGTCGGACAGCTATGAGGACATTCACAGAGAAAACAATGCAAAACGCACACGGGAGATCCAGGAGGGGAGTATAAGGCTGGTCGGTTTGCGTGCTCAACCAAATCAGAAGCTCTGTCGAAACGTCATCCACGTGCCGGCTAGGATTTGCCGCTTGTACTCGCTGGCGGAGAAAGTGATGGCCGGTGGTGGTTCTCACTATTCTGACCGCCTACGCACTCCAAACAACTTATGGAGCGAAAATATGGGTGAATAGAAGATATTTGGTTATGTTAGCAAAATGCCAAAAAAGGAAATTCTGAAAATATAGCACATTTTGCTCACAATTTGAAACCGACTTTTTGGGGAGGGTTTTTATGTAAGATCTGATTCCATAGTCGAAAAGTACCCACCAAGCAGCGCAGAACACCACTTTGAATCATATTAATACCTTGTGATTTGAGCTCACAATCTCAGTCAGAAGATGGTCATTTTCAGTGAAAGTAGGCAAATTTGAGCAAAAAATGGCAAAAATGACCATCTTCTGACTGAGATTGTGAGCTCAAATCACAAGGTATTAATATGATTCAAAGTGGTATTCTACACTACTTAATGAGTACTTTTCGACTATGGAATCAGATCTTACATAAAAACCCTCCCCAAAAAGTCGGTTTCAAATTGTGAGCAAAAATGTGCTATATTTTCAGAATTTCCTTTTTTGGCATTTTGCTAACATAACCAAATATCTTCTATTCACCCATATTTTCGCTCCATAAGTTGTTTGGAGTGCGTAGGCGGTCAGAATAGTGAGAACCACCACCGGCCATCACTTTCTCCGCCAGCGAGTACTTCACGGGCTTTCGGGATTAAGATGTCAATCCAATGTTGCGCAATTTTGTCCTTGGTTCCCATGGCGGTTTGCAGGGCTTCGACGCGAGAGGCAATTCCAAATGTGGCAAGGCGTAGCTGTGACAAAACGCAGCTACGAATATCTTCAACATTGCGAGGCGTCCCAGTCTAACGTGAATTTGAATAAAGGAACTGAAGTAGTCGTTGAAATTACCTCCGGCAGTGATGGCCGGCAAAATAATAATAATGTACTCCTAGTGCATGGCTTGTCCCAGTACAAAGCCTCACTGTTGAATATCTTGTCTGCCAATACACCTTCGCAATTTGTGGTAATGGTTAAGCAATGACCTTGGTGCACTAGAGAAAATGCAAGCAAGTCCAGCTTCATAAGCCCCCAGAAATACTGAACAAAAAGCTCCTGCGCTAATTTCCACCTGATATCTTCAGAATCTAGGAAGATTTCAATTTTTGCAAAAGGTGGCAGTTGTTAAATCAGCTGTAACAAACCAGATTGAAACCAAGGGCAAAATTATAGCAACTGTTAAGAGAAAGAGCGAGAGGGGTGCAACACGCACAGAAAATATTTTGCAGCTGACACAGGGTAAAATATGGAGGAAGGGATTACTGGCCAAAACTCACCTTCACTATATCAGGTCGTTACTGTACCAATTTGACCTACCAGTACTACCCAAATATCATGTTGAGCCAAAGTCTGAAAACCTACTGCGACAAATGAAGGGTGAGCGCTATCCTTATTCGAAGGAACAGCACAATGACGTGCTATGGAAACTAGGCGAGAGGCACTGACTTGGGAAATCACCATATGTGATTGACGACTGCATAGCCACTGATCCGCCCTTGTTTGCCCTTGATTTGCTCATTGTTCTTCATCTGTGCCTTGCCAGTGCCACCGCCCAGCCTCGATGATTTGCGCCTCAAAAGTTTGGATCTACTCTGTGTGTGACCTCATCTTCGTCCAGCACTCCCCAAAACCTCAGATGCTTATTGTCCACACAGGCGACTAGATGCTCATCACTGCTTTCCGTGCGCTCTCCGTGCCACTTTACGAAACTGTGAAACAATTGAATTCATTTTATAGCCCTGAATGCTGGCAGTTGACCTACCCCTCGCGTCTAACTAGTAAAGGTGTGCACATCGTGATTTCGCGGACAAGGGGTTGTGCCTCATTCCTAATGCCATCCGATTTCTGACACTCGTTGGCTTCTCTGAGCCGTTGTTCGTATCCTCCTTGCTCGCTGGTCTCGAAGTTGAGCGGGTGGCATCCGTGTCCGCGGGCGCAGCGTTGGGACGGAAGATGTGTTTCGTATCTGATGCATTCTTGTGAGGTCTTATCCTATTGAGTTTAGCTTAATCCCTGCTTTTGTTTTATATCCTCGTACTCACTGTCATCAAGTATTTTGTTCCTTCAACTTGTTCCACCATCCCTCGAACAGTTCCGCATTCAATCTTCCCATTTTCCCTTATCCTATCAATTCAGTCTTGCGCGCAAAATATACTGATGTCATCCACATTATCAGTTGACTCAACCCCGGTTCATCCAAACTATCCGTTTGACGGTCTGTTCATTTCCATTTCTCTACATCCTTACAGTATAGTAGGGTTCCTTGGATAGTGAGACATCCTTGGGTATTATTTTTTTAAAACTCCCGAGCGTCATCCCAGGTTAAAATTTTGTTACGAAATACATCCTATATCAAAGCCTCGTGTTCTGAATTAATTTCAAGCGCATAGACGCGTCGGTGCTGGAAGAGAAGGTCGTTTGGTCTAATTCATTGCCTAATCAGGTCATCAATCACTTTCCTTCTCGTTGATTGTCCATTAATCGGGCCACTATTCACCTGAACTATTTCCCTTATTAAGGTCAAACTTCTTGGCTGCAATCTCCTCTAAAAAATCGGGCAATCCGGCCGAGATTGATGCATCTAAAATGAGATCGCGCACACAAAAGACGTGACACCTTTGTGGGCACGTGATACATTTGTTGACAAGTGATCGTCCTTCTTCTGTCCGCGCCCAGCCGCGCCGCTGTCCGGTCTCCCGCGCAAATCCGACCTATCCCGCCCTGAATCCGACTGCTACGGGAATAGCCGCCAAAAGTCAACCCACAGGAGCCGATGGGGCAGAATGATGATGTGTGACATCACGCTATCCAAGGAACCCGATGTGTGACTGTTCAGCCGTTGAGATCAATTTTTTTATCTGGCTACATTCTACACACTTAAATTGTGAAATTTCGAGGCAGTATAGCTCATTATAAGTTCTAGTATGTACAAACTTAAATCCAGATTTAATTTCTTTGCATTGCGGACTTGGCATCAGAAACATCAAAGTGGGTATCCAAGGAACCCTACTATACTGTACTAACTGACGAGTTTAACCTCTGAAGTTCAACCATCCTCTCTTGCTGCCAACTCTACTCGATTTGGAGAATATATTTTTCTGATCCTCTCCGACTGCCATAACACCTATAGTGTCGCAGTCTCGCACAATGTAAGTGCGCAATGCGGATTCAATATTTCAATCCTTTGGCACTTAAGACAAACCTCGTTCTCAGCCGACTGCAATCAACTTGGATCAAGCGAGTTTCACCGGAGGTGAGCTTTATGACACGCGGACTTTGATTGATTTGAACTTCAGGTTCGGCTCACTGGCTTTTGATACGCCTTTGGATTCGGGTTTGTTCAGTCTTTTCTTTTTCACGCTCGCATCATTCCGCGATCTTTCACTGGTTATTTTATGGCTCCCTTCATGGCCGAGGCTTGCCCGCAGATTTACCACTCATGGAAATTTGACGCTCATCTCTGTGTTCCTTCGGGACGTCCGTCCTGCTGCCTCCTCCTTTCCCGGATATCTACAACTTCTTTTTGAGCACCCTTGGTCTTCTATTCACAACTCTTCCCGATTATATTTCGACTCAATCAAAATTAGAGATTGGATAGTGAGCTTCATCCCTCCTTTTCTGCGGGTTTCTGTTTCCACTCCTTCCTGTCCACTCCATTTATCTCCTTCTTAGATGGAGTGCATCCTTGGTGTGGCGCCACGGCTCCAACTGAATAATCGAGGTACGTTCCCTTTCCGATTCGTCTGCTTTGATTCGTTCCTTCCGGCGAGATGCTGGTATTACTCCTAGCAAGCAGTTGTCGCTACATCGGCACCTGTTTGTTTCCTTTCTCCCCCATTCTGCCTCCCTCTTGCTCTTTATTTCGAGCCGTTTCCTACTTTCTTTGAAGCTTTCTCTGTTGCGTGGCGCTACGGCATTCTCCTTTTTTGTTTCGAGCTCGTGTCGCCGACTTTCAGGTTTGCTGACTTCCCCGGTATCCCCGAGTGTCGAACGCATCGCTGTAGCAGGAGTCATTATCCTCCCCTTTGAGTCTGGACTGCCTCCTCTACGCCGGCATTCTCGCCCCATACTGGATGCGCTCGAACGCTCTATTAGACCTTATATTCAAAATGTCGCTAAGTCTGTTTTGCAGACTGACAGAAATTCAATTTTGATTGTTGACTTGTGGCTAGATCTTCCTTGTGAACTCAGGGTGAGCCGATTGATTACTTCATTGTTTTTGAGTCTCCCATCGTCCAGTACGTGCCAGTATGTGCGCTACGAAGTAGATCAGCATGCATTATATACCATTAACATATACCTCCTTGATTCCAATTTGAATGAAACGAAAGTTACCCTGACTGAACCAGTCCAATCAACTTGATAGTGCAACTCAGTAGGAAAAATAGCCAAAGCATCAGCCCGACTCTATTTCTGCAGCTCCGATCATTAGGTCCACCGGTCACCCTCACGCAATCGACACCGTTGTTGCCAGAATGCATCCATACGTACATACAGGCCGATGAGGAATCCAATCTGTTCATCTCAGTTTGAATCCGCGTGAATTAAGGTGCGGTCTTCTTCCCGTCACAAGCATTGGGCAATTATGTCAGTGTGGAAGGTGAGTAACGATCCTGATTCGCAAAGCCATGTACCGAACGTTTCCGTCCTCGCATATTTCCACCAGTACGTATCCCCCTGTCATTGACATACAAAGCAGCTATTGACGGAACAGAAATTTTGGATATGAAGTTCTATGGAAATACAAGAACCGACGCGTTCAGCCTGCTCATCAGGGAGCTTGGGTGAATCCAAGCATAAGTCTGAATCGGTAAACCAATCCTCATTCAAATATTGAACCAAGTCCCCATGACTATGCGCACCAAGAGTAAATGTCAAGGCCACTTTGCTGCCTCAAGTGGGTAAATGAAAAGATGAACAAGGACTGAGTTTGATGACTATCCTTCAAATGAGTTGCGCACCGAACGCGACTCAGTACCGACTACTCCCAGGTATGATCAAAGCCTCCTTGGTAACATGAACGCCACGGTACATTGATTAATCATTGCCAGTTGATACTTCCTCAAGAAACAATGATTGGGCTGAACCTGCTGCAATAACTAAGGTTGGGGTAGGACAAATCGAAACATACCTCGCGGTAACCTCATGAAATTTTATGAAGATGAACGGAAAGCAGATTCGAATGAACACACGGACTCAAAATGCGCGGAATTTGAGTTTTACTCATCATGGTAACCTCATGAAATCTCATGAAGATGAACGGAAAGCGGATTTGCATGAACACATCAGGGTTGCGCATAGTTCCACAAATAATATCAACTGAAGATTTCAAGGGAATCAGAAAAGTCGGAAAGCCCTTGCTCAAGACTTGACTCGGATTTGACGTCTGCAAATTATTCGACTGCTTCAATGAAAGAAAATAACCATCATATTCAGAAGAACATTCAATCACGACATGGCTCACCTTCACCTTGATGGATGGCGGGTGTTTCACTTGAATCTACATGTCATTAAGCGTTCCCGTTCGGTAATTTAACTCAATAGAAGGAGATGGTACCTACCTAGCACTTTCTGCAATATTTCCCCTCCCAAGCGGCCACGGGCTACGCTTCACTCCGATTCTTCGAAACCTGAAGCTAGTATCTAATCAGGGTCGGAATGCAAGCGTACCCAGAGGTATGCGGTCGTGGTGCCTCTCGTGTTCCCAGACTTCAAGTTGGTGAATAATATTGAGAAGCATGACCTGACACAATAGAGCTGCATTCAAATGGCTGCCATTTTGAAAAGCATGAACCTGGCGCAATGGAGGTGTATTCAAATGGGAGGTGCAATTTTGAAAAGCATGGCCAGGTGCAATGGAGGTGCATTCAAAGGGTTGGCATTTTGAAAAGCATGACCTGATGCAATAGAGGTGCATTCAAATGGTGGGCATTTTTAAAAGCATGACCAGACACAATAGAGATGCATTAAATTTCAGATGGCTGCCATTTTGAAAAGCATGACCTGACACAATTGAGGTGCATTCAAAGGGCTGGTAATTTGCAAAGCGTGACCTGGCACAATAGAGGTGTGTTCAAATGGTGGGCATTTTGAAAAGCATGACCAGACCCAATAAAGGTGCATTGAAATGGCGGGCATTTTGAAAAGCATGACCTGAGGCAATAGACCCGTTCAGATTGTCCGTACGGACGCTCGTGCATCCCAATAATAAAAAAGCATAATGAGTGATGAACCCTATAAAAGGAGATAAAAGGCTGAGTGATACGAGATTACAATGCCATGCCAGTAAATTATAGCATGTGTTGTTCACGTATTTTGATCTTGTTCTGCTCATTTTCCAGCAATTCGGAGTTCCCCGTCTTTGTGTCTCTAGAATACCTATACAAATCACCATGCAGTTCCAAGGGCAGTGACTCACGTCGAGGTTTTTTCGATTTGATCCTTCCGCTTTTAACTTCTCGATGTATGCTGAGAGTCAAGAAGTATCACAATTACATAAAACCCCGACCTTTGCCAGTTCATCCACCAGGTTCTGCGATTTTAACCTGCATTTGTCGTTGTCGGACCGTAGACTTTCAAGTTCAGAGTCCTTCTTTATCTAGGGCATCTGGATGAGATATAATATCATCATGGGAATACTCAGATATGCTCGGTTTCTTTGTCAAGCATAATATGAGGTTGTCGAGCAGGAAAGACAGAATTTGGACCAAAATATTCATATTACGACTTCAACAGCGGGGGATGCACTGAAAAAAATTATGCGAGCTTTTTATGGCATATTTCAGCATGGAATCCTGATATCGGCCTTACGTGGCTGGTTCCTACGGCGCGTTCAAGTCGCATCGTTGGCCTCTACACGTGACTACCAGAAAAAGGAAGGCTTACATAATAACGCAGCTCACCGGGTACTATCCCCTCCCTAGAACTCGGACACTTAAGAAAGAAGCTCGAATATGTGTTTTCTAAGAGCCTCTGGTGCATTTTGGAGGCAACACACTTTTAGAAATCATAAAAATTATTCGGAATGAGCTTTTGGTTTGTGCAAAACGGCCCAGTATCGGTCGAGCAACAGCGACTTTGCTGACGAGGCCGAGTGTCCGAGCTCTAGGTAAGAGCTAAATTCTCGATTGCCGGCCTTTTATCACAGCACCTTCTCACCAAAAAGGTTTAAAATGTTGCATGGACGCGGTCCTACATCGGGGCTATTATATACATACAGAAGAGCGCCAGGTAGGCCCAGGAAGACTGGCATAGGACATGGAATTTCTTGCCATCAATCTGGGCAATTGACAGATCAAATTGACAGGCATTGTCCGAATTTTCGGACTCTTATGAGAGCTACAGGGCAGCTATCTCTCTAAGCTTTTTCATGGACACTTTTATGATATAGGGGTATCCTTTGCATGTTTTATCGGGATGATATTGCCCCATATCAAGGGCCCTAGGCCCAAAAATACCCAAATTCTTCGAAATTCCTAGTAGTTGCCAGATGTTTCGACTCTTATCTATCCCATGACCGTTGATATGAAAGATTATTACACCGTGGATGGCTAGGCCACACCCAACCGCTTATATAGAGCCAGAAATCCCAGAAAAACCGTCCAGTATTGGATGGGAAATGTCTGTTTGTCCGAGTACTAGGTTTGTCCGGCGCGGCGGGGGGGGATAGTATAGGAGAGCTGAGGGCTCTCCATGTCATTTCAAACAAATGCAATCGAACTTTGGCGCGCCGTGCCGAGATTTTCCAGAAAAACAGCGAATTCGACGCTGGGGAGCCATTTCAACCTGGATTTTGACCGGGTCCTGCTCGCGTGATAGCCAGCGAAATGTCGGGTCGAACTGTCTCCTCAGATTTCTTTGCCATGCCCTGGTTCCTTTACAGGAGCGCTGAGGGATCTCCATGTCATTTCAAACAAACAAAGTCCGTAGAATCTCGAGCGAGAGGAATTTTTTACTGCTGTTTGCGGAACTTAAATAAAAAATTCCTCTCGCTCGAGATTCTACGGACTTTGCTAGACTCTGAATCAAGCGATTTTTCTCCTCGACTTGGACCGAGCGGGAGACGATCGAGCTAAAGGATTCTGTGTTTTCGTCGGCCGTAGGGATGATTGGTAAGGCGTCGCGATCGTCTCACGTAGCACGTCCGCGAGGTCGTCTAGACTTACTGCGGCCTCCGCCAAATCTCGTAGCTCGTGGTACCTGACCTTCTTAGCGCTGGGCTGCCACATGGCGTTCGTTCCGAGGCCATGTGTCTCTGGATGTTGGGCATGGCAGCTGCCGAGACTCCATCCCCGCTTGCCTGCGAATCAATGATACTACGGCTTCGGTCTGCTTCAGTGAGACACAAACGGGAAGCGAGAGTCCGCTCGATTCAGCTGGCAGAGACTACGGGAGACTACAAAGGGAGTAATCAACACAAGTACTCGTAACCAAGTATGACATGGATTTGCGGCTACTGCGATAAAAGTTGATCCCGGAACCCGCACGCTGCCCCGAAGGTGACCATCCGACACTCGCTAGCTCTCCGAGTACGCGGGCGGCCCCGCAGCGTAAATCTCCTCGCCATTGGGCCGTGATTTCCTCTGTCGAGTGGGCATGGTGGCGAGGAACGCCGGAGAAGAGGCAGTGCGCGCGATGCTGCTACTCGTGCGCGTGCATAGGTCGTCGTCCGTGTACATCGCCGGCGCTGGCGCGTGCGCGCCCGGCGGAAGGTGCGCGATCGAATCGGACACCGACATCGGGCGAACGGTGCTGCGCCCGTCGTCGCGGAACTGCGAGACAGGGGCGCCTCCTGGAGTGGTGAGCACTGACACATCGGGCATGCTTAGGTCATGCTTCGAGGGCGGGGACTCGGGGCCATCGACAAAGGGAACGGGTGGAGGTGGGTGGGCCTCTGCGTACCAGTCGTCGAGGACAATGCCCACGGCTTCTGACTCGCGAGCCCTATTTCGCCGCCTGTAGATGAAGAAACCCAGAACTGCGGCTCCGAGCAGAGCCGCACAGCACGCGCCGATTGCGATTGCGAGCGTTTCATGCTTGGCGGGAACGGACGGTCCGGCTGAGGCCGCGGCCGATGTGGGGGATGTGGTTTCAGAAGCTGAGGTGGAGGTAGAGGAGGGCGAGGCGCCGTTATCGACGGTGAAACTAAGAGGGTAAACCATTTAGCAGGGGAATTATAAGTACTCGAGGCAGCTTACATGAAGCCGTCTGCCACAATGTAATTGCCCTGGCTCGCCATGGTCAGGACGAGCTTGTGTGTTGTGTTACTCAGGTCCGTCGCCGACCACGCGACGGGTGAAACTGAAGACTCAGACCCGCCAGCAGTTGGTGATGCATTGGGGTCTGTCAGGTTGATGATAACACCCAGGGTCGGAGAAAACGATGATAACTGTGCGGTGAATTTTTCTACTCTATGGTGGATGGTGAATGGGAATTTGCATGGTAGTCGGCATGAGAGGGTGAGACGTCAACCTGGCTGGATTCATTCGGTTCTAAACAATGCAGGGGTGTGCGATTTGGAGGGATGGATGACGGGCCAGAAGCAGAAGACTTGTGATTGGCGTTGGATTTTGACGCATACGGGTTGATGAAGGCAGAAGGGCCGTTGAGCCTGGCTTTCTTCACGGCGTGAGATTCTATCCAGTATCGGGTAAGAACCAGACTCCGGTCCTTGAACGTCGTCTCTGCATACCATTCTGTCGGTTCTGAGAAACATCTAGAGAAGTCGGGCGTTTCAAAGCTTTCTGGGACCTTGGGTAATCCATTGGAAAGAGTTGAGAGAAGGTGTATGGGCGGAATTGGTCGAGAGAAGAGGCGAAGAGAGAGACGCGTAGGACACGTGACGGTGTCCTGCCTTCTCCTCTCCCATGACACGGCCTCAAGCTCTCCATGGATCTGCCCACTGGCGCCTCGAAACTTCTGCCAGTTATCTGTATACCCACCGACTCTTCGCACCTCGAGCTCAGGCCTCACCCCCTGCCTCACAAACCGCGAATGAATAGCACATGACGTGGCGGTGGCGTGGCTTTGATAATCCGGGACACTTTCACTGGGGACCGGCAACGTAAAGGGTTTTGATGGCACTGCACATTCGAGCGTCGGTGCAGCCTCAACCGTGCATATTTTGAGGATACTTTGGGGAGAAGATTGTTCATAATCGTATTGTGAATGTATTGTCGGGGACAGAATTTTTATTATGTCTCTTGTTCATCCATTGTGAATTTTCCTTGAGTTTCACATCAATTCCACAGCCAAATCTGGTAATTTATAGCACTCTTCCTGGGGAAAATTTAAAAATTCTGTCCCAGACAATACATGGAGATGCATCTCATATGTCTCTAAAATTTTACTTGAGGTCGTAGAGTGAGCGTGGAAGGCTAGGGCGACACAGGAAGACGAGATAAACAAGTGCAAAGAGACATTTCGTTGGCCCGGATTGCCGGTCCCCACTTTCACGTTCACAAAGTCAGAACTGAGTTCACCGGATATTCTAGTTCTGGACATGGGTTCTGTATGGCTTATCTGTGCCTATATACGTCATCTCGTGTCCATCCTTCACCGTAGCCTCAGATCACCATCCATATTCCTGAAAACGGTGTTCCGAAGCTCAACAAGCACGAGATTTGCTAGAACGTCAGCCTCCTTCAATCATTGGGGAAGATGATGATCGGCCATGTACTTTTATTCTGTGCTCAAATCCGGTTGTTTATTTGTTGTTTCTGAATATACAGGGCACATCCTGTGTGTTGTGCCAACCCTAAAGGCACTTATCCCACCTTTTCACAGCATGTCTCGTCTCTACGAGAGACTAACACAAGAGAAAGTCAGTGAAAAAAATGTCCCTCGCACACCACCCGCATCAGCATCATCACATCTCAGAATCAAAACGAGCACCTATCGATCTCTACGACTTTCTCACCATCGACGGGACCGAAGAAGACCCGGCGCTCGAGGTATGTCTCTGATGAATGCTGCTATATTTTGCTCACGGAAAGCATAGCATTTCATGCCCGATCTCAAATCTCACCTCCTGTCCCGTTTACTGGACATTCCGTACAATGGGGACGAGGCCAGATTCTCCGACCAAGATCTCCTTGATGTCACGATTGTGCAAGACCGCAAATCCGCGCACAAAGTTATGGGGATCAATTATACGACTTATGATCTTGGGTAGGACCAGGACAGTATCAATCCTCGCACAAACTCTGACATCATGGTCTTGGGCCATGAGGACGACGACAGCTCAAACTCCCATCCCTATTGGTATGCACGGGTCGTTGGTATCTTCCATGCCGATGTTCGCCATGTTGGGTCGAGATCCAAGAGCAGGCAGCCTCAGCGGATGGAATTCTTGTGGGTGCGATGGTTCGGACGTGATCTTGACCATATTAAATGTCAGTCGGAGGTTCTAGCGGGGAGAGATCAAATGAACAGCCCATGACCATCGTAGAAGAAATTAGAGGAATGAAATCATTTGGATCTCTAGATCCTTTCTCAGTACTATCTTTGTCCCCATGGTTTGAATTGGTCATAGCTCTCAGTGTTGAATCTAATCGACCTGAGTCTCAGTTCTGAAAATATCCACTGTGTACCACACCGCAGGATGAGGCGTTGGCGGATGTGAATATCATCGCACGAGCAACTACAATTGCGAAACCTAGAATGTGCTTCCATAAAAGGAAATGATTGACACCTGATGGCATTATTAGGGGCTGTTTCACGTTTTCGATGGTTGAAAAAAAAAAAACTTCCCTGCTTGACCCGAGAAGCACACAATAGGTACTGCAGCCTTAGTTATCTTGTTTCCTGGTATTTTTATGGCTTCTACAGTCATTCCACGGTCCTTGCATGACACTTTTTTTCTAAGCCAGTAGTCAATATTTTTACAGGAATTTTTTTTGTAAACCTCTTCAATAGACTTTAATCTGACCTCCTATAATTTCCTGTGGTGTGACCTTCCCTTGGGATTGGTGAAAGCACGTAGATGGGTGGAGAATTGTTGTAAGGCTGCTGCTTCAACCTTACTACATTCCTCTGCACTGTCCAACTTCTCCATCCAGGATTGGTTCAGCCTTTGCTGTCTGCGTCGCATCGCCACTGTTCTGTGGCTGTTCATGCCGTCCTCATTGTATTGCTCCTGCCGATCCCCTTCAGCCTTGGTCTAGCACACCAACACCTCAGTCCTCATTGCTCCTTGCAATCCTGCATTGTATCTTCACTGCTACCACTGACTGAACATCATTCGCCTCAATCTCATTGCCTTTTGACTGATCCTCATTTGGCCTTCAGATTTCCTTATCCTTGACTCACTCATATCCCTCCTCAATGATTACCTATACCACTCTTCGACATCCTATCCTTTACATTGCTGTTGTTGAGTCCTTCTGATTTATATTTTATGTTACATTCTATTCCTGTTACGTATCTGTCCTCACATTGATTGTGACTCCATACTATACTGATAGCATCTTCTCTTCTTGGTCTTGACCACCATGTACATGTAAGATGAACTAAGAATCTTAAGTTTAGGCTGGAAATAATTATGAGACAGACCCACCGAAGTAAACACAGAAAATACTCCAATAGAGATAGATCGAAGCCACCAGAGAAGGGTAGTCATAGAAGGTGTGGCAGGTAAGGATGATAATGTATTGCCAAGGCAGTGAGGAGTAATATGAAACCAGAGCAAAGGTAAGAAGACAGCTCATAAGAGGTGTGAAGAATAGTAAGGCACAGTTCAAGAATAAAGATACGATGGAGCGAGTTGAGGACCCAACAGCCGTGGGCATGGTTTCAGCCAACACACCACGAGTTTCGCGACCATTATGAGCTGGTGGAAAAATGAACTCAAACTTAATTGGTAGACTGAGACTTACCTTGTTTAATACACTCGTGGGCAAAAGCAGACATGAGAATGATATGCCTAGGCGTGGCTGAGAGGTGAGCTAAAACAAATGAACCACCAGGATTATATAGAAAATCGTGGTTACGTGAAAAAAAATGCTCAAAAACCAAATGGGTAACTTTTGACAAGAGGAGTTGAGCGGCGAAAGGTGCAACAAAAAAAAAAAAAAAAAAGCAGTCTCCAGGGAAATTTTCAGGGAAAGATACAGATGGAATGGTGTGAGGACAATGAATTTGAGTTGTGGCATTAAGGCCTGGCGGCGAAGTTGAGTTCCGTGCGTTGGTCGAGTTATGGCATTCAGTGTAGTTCCAAGCAATCTCGCATCTGAAGACAATTGGGGTAATTCCGCGATATGTGATTCAAAATGGCATTTTGAGGCATGTGGTTCAAAATGCGAATTAAACTATTCAATTGTGTTCAAAATGGCATTACAAAACATGTGATTCAAAATGCCATTTCAGGGCATGTGATTCAAATGCGAACATCTTGTGGGATCAATTCAAACCTTAAATATGTCTAGTGCTCCCTTATCCCTCCTGCTCTCAGCTGAATTAAACCATTCAATAGTGAGGCACAGGTTCAAAATGGCATTACAAAGTAAGTTTCCGTTTCGTTCCCTTCAATGTTTTGTCTTCTGACCCAACTGGTGTTGCTCTAGATGTATTCTCTCCCTTTGTGTCGATCTATGCACCATTCATTATCTATGAGCAGTCGTTGTACCTCGCCGATATATATGTTTTATTCCTTTCTGCCTGTGGAGGACATGAATATGACGGCAATGGCGAAAACTGGTGAATGAAGGTTAACCTGAAGTCGGACACGATTGCTGTGCGCCACGGCTTTCATGGAAGATATGATGTCCCCGGTGGACCGTGTATTGTGGAGGCGAAGATGGTTTGTTGTCGCAGACACATGGCCATGCACATAAAACGTCGGTCGAGGGCGGCGCTCGGGCCATCAGCAATGCTCTGCGCTCGAAGTGGTTTGCGATAGACCGATGTCGGAGACTGTAGATGTAGGTCAACATTGGGATTCAGATTCGGAGGCAAGGGGGGATACCTTGGAACAGGCGTCCACTGGTGCAGGCGGCCAAAAAAAAAGGAAAAGGATAGACCAAGAGGCGCACGAAACACGTGAGTAAGCAAGCGCACCGTAGACCGCCGTCGACGCATTGTAGAACTGCGTAGGCCCGTTCTCAGCGCTGAACGACGGCCTCCTGGCAAACGCGCCGGCGTACCTTCGGAGATGAGTGTGCTGGCATCAGGCTGTATATGGTGTACTACTTGTGGGCGACGAGTCAGTGGCAGGCTAGATGGAGCATGGGTGAGACGTACATGTATGGCCCAGCCGGCATACACACGAGCCTCCGCTCGTCAAAGTGACGTGACAACAAGCGCCCAACCGCCCGTCTTATACACAACGCCCTTGGGCAAAGCCTGCAATCTCGTCAATGATACAGCACACTCACAGTCTGGTTCCTAGTGGAGCTGCTCTTGTTTCTGGTTCTGTCTGCATCGGTGAGCAGTCGTGAGCGATAGCGATGGATTCCGAAGCACCTTCGAGTGTTAATCAGAACCAGAGACGTGTGTAACGGGTCCGGGGTGAGGTTTTCCATTTTTCGGGTAGGCCCAAAACGACCGTCTGCAGCGTCGCCCCGTACATGATGATGGGTTGTCGAAATTTGGTTGCCCAGCGCATTGCAACACTAACGCGCCGCGAGCCCCCTGCCATACCCTCACCACATGGCCTGTGCATCACTGCTGATGTCTTTGAATGTTCCTCTGCCAACGATGAATCCACTGGAACGACAGCCACATTCGCTCCAGCGCACAGTCCTTTCCTTTCTCTTTTTTTGGCAGACTTTATTGGGTTGTACTACACCGGAGTCGGTCCCTTAGCCCAGGATGGACATCACATCGAGAGCCCTGGCACCAGGATCGACCGAATGTTGTCAACCATCGGGGTCTGCATGCCAATTTCAAGCCATATGCATTGTCCGGAAAGAGGGATTGACTACCGGCCACATCCGCCCGTCAAAGTCTCCGATGGCGTCCCCGGTCTTCTTTGTCAAGAAGAAGGACGGTGCCCTCCGGTTTTGACCGTGAAAAACCGGTACCCGCTCCCTTAATCAACGACCTTATTAACCGGTTAAAAGGAGCTCGGTTCTTCACGAAACTCGATGTCCGGTGGGGCTTCAACAACGTCCGGATCCGGGAAGGTGACGAATGGAAGGCCGCGTTCCGCACGAACCGGGGGCTCTTTGAGCCGCTGGTGATGTACTTCGGCCTTACCAACTCCCCGGCCACATTCCAGACGATGATGAACGACATCTTCCAGGACCTTATTCTGTCTGGAGATGTGATGGTCTACCTGGACGACATCCTCATCGCACACTCCGACCCTCGCCCGTCACCGTGAAATCGTCCGAGAGGTGCTCCGCCGGCTCCGGGAACACCACCTTTTCCTTCGGCTGGAGAAGTGCGAGTTCAAGAAGTCCACGATCGAGTACCTCGGCGTCATCATCTCCCACAACCCACGTCGAGATGGACCCCCGTCAAGGTCGCCGGCGTCGCTGCCTGGCCCGAGCCCGAGAACAAGAAGGACATGCAGCAGTTCCTCGGCTTCACAAACTTCTACCGGAGGTTTATCCGGGCGTTCTCGGACGTCGCCCGGCCGCTTTTCGACCTGACGAAGAAGGGCGTGGCCTGGACCTGGACCGCTGCCTCGGCCGCCGCGTTCCAAGCCCTCAAGGACGCGGTGACCGCGGAGCCCGTCTTGGTCCTCCCGGACGAATCTCGGCCGTACCGGTTAGAAGCGGACAGTTCGGATCGGGCGACCGGAGCCGTTCTATCGCAACAGGACGCGGATGGAAAGTGGCACCCCGTCGCCTTCTACTCCAAGAGCTTGAATGATGTCCAACGGAACTACGTGATCCACGACAAGGAGATGCTTGCGATCGTCCGAGCCCTAGAGGAGTGGCGGCACTTCCTCGAAGGCGCGCAGCACCCGGTCGAGATCTGGATGGACCACATGAACTTGGAGTACTTCCAGAAGTCGCAGAATCTGAACCGGCGGCAGGCCAGGTGGTCCCTGTACCTGTCCCGGTTTGACTTTGCCCTGTTCCACCAGCCGGGTCGCCTCATGGGTCGCCCGGATGCGCTCTCCCGCCGCCCGGACCATGGAGCGGGATCCGAGAACTCGGACGTTACGCTCCTTCGGCCGGAGATCCGGGCGATGGAGGGGATCCGCGACGTCCGGAAGGCGTTTGCGACCGAGCCGGAGCTCGAGGACCCCGTTGCACTTGTTGCCCGGGAGCTTCTCAAGAACCGGAAGGCCCCTTCTCCCCGCTCGGCCGAATGGCAGAGCTCGGACGGTTTGCTCCTGTTTCGCGGTAAGATTGTCGTGCCACGGAACAAGGACCTCCGCCGGCGGATTATGGAGCAGCACCACGACACGCGGGTCGCCGGACACGCTGGCCGCTTCAAAATGTTGGAGTTAATCTCCCGGAACTACTGGTGGCCCCAGTTGTCCCGACCGACTACGATGGCTGGCGTGCGCGCGCTTTCCGGCAATATGAAGCCTTCGCCCGCGCCCCGGCTGGGAATGCCCCAATCCGGCCCGCGGCCACTTTACCTCGGCCGCGCACAGCTGGATTATTCCCAGTCCCCCCGCCCACACGTGCTACAGTCTCGTTCGCCCCGGCTCCAGCGCCCACGCTCCCGACGGTCGTTCCAATGGACGTGGACCGGACCCGGGCACGCACTTTCCCACGCACTTGTTTCCGATGTGGGATAGCCGGGCACCTCGCCTGTGAGTGCCCCACTGCATCTGACGTCCGCCATGCAGACGTTCTTGACGAGGTCGTCCGCCAGCTTGGCGATGATCTTCTCGAGGAGCTGTTCGCCCGGCTCGCCACCACCGCCTCGCTTCCGGACGAGTCGGCTGGCGAGGACACAGACCCGGCGGGTTTTCCTCTCTCAGCCGAGTAAGCGGTGCGCCCTCGGTCGTGTCCCCTAATCGCTACGCCCCCCTGTATTCAGATAATGACAATACATTTGATTCAGAGGTAGTAGTGAGAGGCGCACCCCCTATGGCCATCCTGCAGCGTACTGACTGTTGGAAAATAGCTGAACCTGAAATCGAACCGGGGACCTCTAAATGATTGCGCCACTAGTGCTCTTTCCAACTGAGCTATTCTGCCGATAGTGTGCAAGGAACAAATCAGATGGAGTTCCAGATAAAATCATCGGAAAGAGGTTGGCAGGAAGGGGAAGTGTGCACGTCATCCACTGTCACGGGATAATCAACAGGTGGGTTTGTCCGAATTCAACGGGATAATCAACAGGTGTGTTCTCCGAATACGACAGTATACACTGCAAGTATCGCTCCGGCCTCGACCCAAAGATCAACGTCGCGATTACGACGTCTGGGACCGCCCCTGACCTCAGGAAAATTTTCGCTGAGGGACCACCAAACTTCACCTGTGAAAGACAGAATTCAGAGAGAACAATGCTGAGTGGGGCGCGCGCAGCGTCCCGAAAAACGGTGAAATACCCTGTTTCCGAAGCTTTCTGGTGGAATTTGGCTGTGAGTGGCCAATTTGGTCATGCAAAAATTATATATCTCATCCAGTTTTATTTTGAAGCAAATTCCTCTTGTGAAGTTGTAGCTAGCATCAAAAGGAGCTTTTCTACAAGAGGGATTAAATATCCGATTTTTTCTGGCCGAGATCAATCCCTTGTACAAAAGTAGCGGTGACTAAGTGAGAGGCACCATACGTATCTCTACGGCACTCCGTCTTCTTGTATCGAACGGCTGCGGCCTCGCTACTCGAAGACCATCGCGTTCGCTTTGGAAAGTTAAACGGGTTCTAGTGAACACGATAAACATCATGGCCCGCAGTCAGGATGGCAAGAGAGCGAAGGACCAAGGTCCAGAACCAGTATCACAGGGAGCCGGGGCACAGGAAGAGATCCTCGCAGGAAGTGGGAACGGCGATCAGTCTGGCAATGACAGCGCCGATCACTTGTCTTCTGATCTTCGCGCCAAGACCGATCAATCTCTCAACTCGGCGCCCGCTTCGCTACACGAGGATGCACACGCTCCTGGATCCCCAGCTCCCAGCATGGGAAACGTGGCTGGATCTTTCGATCTGGAGGAATTCGGAGGTCCTCAGCTCACCCGCAATGTTGATTCGTCTGTAAAGACCATACACGAATCATTGACCATTCCGACATTCCAACCATACCCGAAACTCCTTAAATCCGACCCGCGCATCCTCGTGCGTCGTAACACGGGTCTGGAGCTTGGACCCTCGGCCTTTGCGAAGCCGTTTTCTGCGCGAACCTAAGGTCGCGTCACGAAGACTATTCATCAGTACATTTATGGATGAATTGACGACCTTGGAGAAGGTTATTTCCTCTGTCGAGATCGTGCAGTTATTAGGCAATGAAGGCCCCGCCTACCGACTTCAGAAAGGCTCTTACTTCATTCTTCTCCGACAACTCGACGAGCTGCATAAACGGGCTCCGCACGCCTTCGAAGTTTTTGGGACACCTCTGCCTCCTAGACCGACCTGGGGGAGGAACGAGGACCCTCGAGCTTTCTACGCAGCAAACGAGTACGAGATCCTCGGGATCTGCTATCGTGCTGAAGTCGAGAACTACCTGGCGACCCTGGACCAGTGTTTCGATTTCGCCGCTAACGAGGTCCGCCCGCCAGACGAGGAAGTTAAGCAGCAGTATGAGGAGTATCGGCGGAGTGTTTCCATCCCAGCCAGGAAAATTGGCTCACCTGCAGACAACACAGCCAGCTCAGGCCTCGACGGACCATCCTTCCGCCTCCGTCCTGCGTTCTCACCTGAGTCTCAGAAGGAGGAACAGATCAAGGAGGAGGAAACGGATGTGCAACACGAACCGATTGAAGTGCCGAATCTGGTTTCGGACAATTCGGGGGACAAGACGAGCGAGGAGGAGAAGGATTCAAGCGAGGAAGAATCCTTCCTCCCGCGATCAACCGTCCCACGGAGCGCGTTCGCGAAATCCTCCACCCCACCTACTAGATTTCACGAGGCGTTTGGGCGCATTACGTTTGGCAAGGCAGAAAAGCCTCAGTCCCGCTCCCGAAAATCTCGTGGTGATCCTGCGCCGGGCGTTAATTTTGGAGACGGCAAGCGCGATGTTCCACCTCACATTTCAGGTCTCGGTTTCGCCATTCCAACCCACTCTACCAAACCATCCCAAAGTACCCTTTTGAAGCCATCTAAACCTAAGTCGAAGAACTCGGGTGACGACTCGAGCGATTCAGATGAGGGAAAGGGGAAGAAGAAAAGGAATGGGAAGAAGCGGCGAGATAATGAAGGCGGCCGTAAACGTGGAGCTTCCAGACCTTCAAGGAAAACCAAGGATGAGCCCGAGGACAGCACCGACGATGAAAAGAGAGATGGCCGCTATTTCGACATGCGACTGAAGGATTCAGACGTCCCGAAATGGGATGGGAACCCCGACACTCTCTTGCGTTGGATTCAGCGCTGTAACCTCATTGCAGAAGACGGACCTAAAGCTTGACGTCAGCTGGGGAAAATTGTACCGCGCGTGCTTACCGGTACCGCTCAAGACTGGTATTTCAGTCTTCCCCTCGCATATCAGCGCGCTATCCGTAAAAACTGGGAAACAATGAGACAAGCACTTGCCGACTTCTTCCTTTCCAGCAAATGGCTCGATAAAACACGAACGAAAGCCTTGCGCGCGTCATATCGCCAAACGGTCATGGAAGGGAGAAACCGAGCGAATATTTCATTCGCAAGCGGGAGTTGCTCACCTCGGTTTATTCCTTCGAGGATTCTGCAATTATTTTGGAGGTCATGAATGGGGCACCTCGCTCTTGGTGCACGGTCTTGGACACCCAGAAATTCCGCACTATCGTTGATTTCCACAGTGCAGTCGTCTTCCATGAAGATACGCTGCTGGACCTTCCTCTGAACAAGTCGGACGACCAAGGGAGACAGGAGTACGTTGAGCGCCGTAAAACGTTCGAAAGAACTGAAACCACGGCACGTACCAATCTGGTCGGCGCGTCACCGAATCTGCCGCCACCTCCCTTCCCAAAGGACGACCTCAATGTTTCCAAGAAGGCGACGCCTGAATCGAAGGGCGTCAGGCCTTGCCGTCACTGCGGTAGTGGAAAGCACTGGGACATCGAGTGCAAACATTCGTTCAAAGGTAACAAATTTGCGAGGGCTAACCTAGCGACTGCAACGACGGACGATTCTCGAGCGCAAGATGAATACGACGAGTTGTATTACGCGCTCGAGGACGGCCTTTGTGGAAACTAGGAGGGTTTTGATTTGTCCCTTCAGTCTACCGGGCCTTCAGCTTTCCAAATCAGCTCTGACTCGAAAAGTGGGGGGGATACTATGCCGGCACTGAAGGGAACCAGCGAGCTCAAAAACTCGCAAAGAGCGCGAATAGAAGAAGTTGAAGAGGAGGAGGACGAACCATTTTCCAAGCTACACCCCATTTCACCCTCTACGCTCCTTGAAGAAATTCAAGAGCCGATTATACCCGTCATCTGCCGCACCCCTGTACCAAACGAGCGCCCCCCAAGAAACGTATCACACACTCCGTGCAATGGGACAGACGCTCCTTGTTGGATATGCATACAACAATTTCGACATCAATTTCCCCGGGCTTGTACCCATCGCCGAGAAATCCACCGACACCCTCACTCACCTGGTATCTGGTGGACTCATTTTTCTTGAGCACGGTGTCAAGGCTGCTGATCTCTGCTGCTCTGAAGAGCTCTGGAAGAAAAACCCGCTGAATCCGGCTTTCGACACAACCATGGCACCTCCACCGCCTACCATGATCGATTTAGAACAGCATTTGGATCGTCTTCATCCCAAGATTGAACATGCGTCCAAACTGACCTGCCGCGAGCGATTTAATGCATGGCTCTTTCGGGCAGACCTTGTCAAATCTCATCCCACAGTGTTTGCCCCACAGCTTGCCCACTGCTGCACCAATTGCCAAGGTTTGGTAGGCATTTCGACTCAGAATTGGCCTGGCTGTCCCCGATGCCGAAATTGTCTGTTCAGGACTGGGCAAGCTGTGCATTGAAAAGGCCCAATTTCGCATTCAATTAGCCCCTATTTGCCCTTTTGATCCGAGCTGAGCCATCAAACTTTGCATTCAATTGATGGCACAGCTCCATATTTAGGCATTTGATCGGATTTTCAATTGCGCATTCAATTTGAAGACTTGCCCCACGGTCCCCGGGTCATTTCTCGCCTCAGCCCTCTGGATGAATTTCGAAAAATCATCATGGAGGCGAATGTTCTGCTGTGGGCACGCTCGTTCATGATCTTCACTTGCTCTTTCATCCACCACTCGATTGCCAATGCTGCTGAACCGCCTCCTTTCGAAATCCCTGAACTTCGGTTTGTCGACGCAGGTGTTGCCCTCGTTCACAAACAACTTTCCGGTCCGATGGTCAACGTCGGGAGGTCTGTCGTCTGTCGGTCATATCTTTTGAAAGAAATGATCGATGAGGAACGAGACGGCCTTCACAAGTTCATCACCAACGCGAGTACTGCTCCGCTTACCCTTCACCCAAGAGACAAATCATCAATAAAACCGGGGACTCGGCCTATCTATCTGATCTTCAAGGTATTTTCCAACTTCACGATGGCACCATTGTTGTTCACAGTTAGATTTAGGAAGTGCAACACTCTTAACAACCTCGGATCATGACATCTCCGTTCGTCCTTCCATTAATCTGGCAATGGAACTGTCCCATGCCTCACAATTGAACAGTCTATCCTGTGCTTCAAAATGTATTTCTGCTGCAAGCGCCATTCTCAACCACCAGCATATTCCACATATTTTGCGAGGTATTGAAAGTGAAGATGGGAAGGCAAAGCTCCTTCTCACAACTTTTCAAGAACTTTAACCCAGAAAAAATATTGTGCCACGCCGGCCAATATTGTTGGCGGATCAAAAAACCGCTGAAACGTCACAGGAGCCATTCTTGACCACAAGCATATTCCACATATTTTGCGAGGTGCTGAAAATGAAGATGGGAAGCCAAAGCCCCTTCTCCCAACTTTTAAAGAATTTCAACCCAGAAAGAATGTTGTGCCATGCCGACCAATATTTTTGGCAGATCAAAAAACTGCCCAAACATTGCAAGCACCATTCTCAACCACGAGCATATTCCACATATTTTGCAAGGTGCTGAAAATGAAGATAGGAAGCCAAAGCCCCTTCTCACAACTTTTCAAGAATTTTAACCCAGAAAAAATGTTGTGCAACGTCGACTAATATTGTTGGCAGATCAGAAAACCACCCAAACGTCACAAACACCATTCTCGACCACCAGCATATTGCACATATTTTGTGAGGTGCTGAAAATGAAGATGGGAAGCCAAAGCTCCTTCTCACAACTTTTCAAGAATTTTAACCCAGAAAAAATGTTGTGCCACGTCAACTAATATTGTTGGCAGATCAAAAAACTGCCCAAACATTGCAAGCACCATTGTCAACCACGAGCATATTCCACATATTTTGCAAGGTGTTGAAAATGAAGATAGGAAGCCAAAGCCCCTTCTCACAACTTTTCAAGAACTTTAACCCAGAAAGAATGGTGTGCCATGCCGACCAATATTGTTGGTGGATCAAAAAACTGCCCAAACATTGTGAACGCCACACCAGCGAATTCCACATATTTTGTGAGGTGCTGGAAATATAGATGGGACGCCAAAGCCCGTTCTCACAACTTTTCACAACCTTTAACCCAGAAGAATTGTTGTGCCACGCCGACCAATATTGTTGGCAGATCAAAAACTGCATGATTATATCTCCCCCATTGCCTGCCAACTTTTAACTCTGGGACGGGATCCTGTTATAATAACAGTCTCGTCCACTTCCTGCCGACTGGTGCTTCCGCTTCGATGGAACAACCACAGGCTCGCTATCGTCGTTATCCTCACCGCACTCGTCCGTGTCCTCCTCCTCCTGTTCTTCTTCCTCCTCCTCCTCCTCCTCCTCCCTCCCACTTTGATTCTCACTCTCACTCCTGATCTTCTCCTCCTCAGAGTTGTCGTCTAAACGATGCCAATCCTGGTTATAGTACTTTTCTTCTTCGTCACTGACTCACCGACTGACACTGAGTATCGACGAGAGTAAGGTCCATATCATCAAGATCCTGAGCAGCGAGGGTAGAAATGGATTTGGAAATGGACCACGAAGCAACACGACTCGAGGGCATGATAGAATTGGAGGGGAGGAGATTCAAAAGTGTTTGAAATGGCATTACGAAACATGTGATTCAAAATGCCATTCCAGGGCATGTGGTTCAAAATGCGAACATCTCAGAGGAATCATTCAAACCTTAAATATGTCAAGTGCTCCCTTATCCCTCCTGCTCTCGGCTGAATTAAACCATTCGATCAAGAGGTGTCAGATCTCATTATCTGACCCAGCGAGGTGGAGCAAGCTATCGGGTTGGCTCGGAAAGTGGGGTGCGGAGGACACCGCCAAACAGAGGACATCCGAAACACCGCTATTTTGATCTCCCTTCTCCACAACTCCACTCCACCGTTCCGCAGGTTAGTCTCTTATAAACAGAGGCTAAAACAATATGCACTCGTACCTCGTGTGTTGTCTGTCAACTCCCTTCGATCGTTGATCGGAGGTCAAGGTTGTTATATAATCAATTTTTTCTCGAGTGTCGACGACGATTCCAGGACGTGTTTTTCGGCATTTTGCCGAGTATTCAGCTTCAGTGACTTGAAATGAGTTCCTTCTCCACTGAGATTTAGCCGAAAAACGCGAGGAACAGCGATGCCGAGTTTTGATGGGCCGGCTGCTTACCAAGCGGACCTTTCTGTCTCAGTTCCAAGAAGAAGAAAATCAGAAATCTGAAGAGACAGTTACCTTTTAAATCAAATTATTGCATATTCTACCTCCAAAATTTTCCAATGGAGGCAGCGGGAATGGCTTAAGAGCTCCATGTGATTATTGAATGTGGTAGAAATATGGATTCACTTGCGTATGAATTGATGCTGCAATTAGTATTCAGATATGGCTCGCACTTTATGAGGTTGCTCAAATCAATTGATAACTATAGATCGTGATAGCGACAGCACTAATTTTCATAGCTCCCCATAGCTCCCCATAGCCTGGTATAGCGCTCAGGACATTCTCATAGACCCTCATAGCCCCCCATAGCCCCCCCCCCCCCCCATAGCCGGCCTTTCGTCTATGGGACCACTTTGGATTTTGCTGATGGCGCGACGGGGTTGGGAATATACAGAGGGAGCGAGATTTAAAGTGAATTCTCCGCGTACCCGCAATCCGGACGCGATCAAGCGGGTGGCCAGAGCGATGCGATCGCGAATCGGAGGTCAAGCAAGCCGTGCTCCTCCTGCTCATTTGCGTGTGCACGAAATGGTCGGGCAGTACAACAGTGCCTAGCATCGAAATTAGGCTTGAAGCGAGGACCAGGTCGTAGAATTGAGGACAACATTAGGAAGTTTTGAGTCTTTGACCCCATCTAACCGAAATATTCATTTGCGCTGGCAGCACAAGTGTGAGGACAGTCTGGTGGACACAGCGAGATGTTGGTCAAGAGTGCGATGACAGAGAACCGATGTCCGTTCAAGATAGCGAGCGTCGTGGACGGGACAGAAGGCGGGCGGGAGATAGGCGAAGGTGGGTGGGAAAGACGAGTCATAACTCCAGAGGCTCGACGAGTTCTAAGATCGTGCTCAAGATTTTCCGCGAGGACACGTAGGATTCCTGAGTGGGATGATCCGTCGGCAACAGAATAGCAAGGTCGACGATAGCGAGGTAAAGTCCGCCCAAGTCTTCAACGGCCATGCCGCCAAGAATGGCAGCGAGAGCGCGCTCGTGAGAAACATTCGAGTGGCGCGGGATGTGAAGGATATAGCGAGCAGCCGTCGCAGCGAAAACAAAGAGGCCGTCGGCAAGTTTTGTGAGCTTTTCGACAGCTTCGTCTCCGGCGGCCCAGCGCTCCGGGTTAGTCACATCGAGAGATCGCTTCAGGTAGCGCTGGATATCCGCTCCAACGACGTCTTTTGGGAGAACAGTTGTGATTCCGCCAAACAATTCATCAACTGACCTAAAATCAGTCTCCGAAGCAGCCGTTCCAGTCATTCGACTTCCTGTTTTGAATTCCACCCCGACGATCCACTCATGAGACTAGATCCCACTTTGAAGGAACCGCCGTGAGCTACCCACTTAGATTCCAAATTGATGGGAAGCGAATTCAAAATGCTCAACTCAAAATCATTAAATTGTGAATTATTTATTCATAGATTGAGTAGGTGCTCTTTTGGGCTGTTAAATGAACACAATTCAAGTCGGTAGAATGAATCTATGCAGGAAATTGCATACTTTGGCTTCCTAGAATTTTGTCCCATGTCTGATATTGTTGAGAAGTTGCATCGACCTTTGTTGACAATTATTTATTCATACATTGAGTTGGAGCTCTTTTGGGCCGTTAAATGAACACAATCCAAGTTGATAGAAGAAATCTATGCAGGATATTTCATACTTTGGCTTCCTAGAATGACATCTTATGTTTGATTTTCTCAAGAGGTTGCATCGCCAAAAAGCGTTAACCCCACCACAAAGTGGGGGAAACCGAAAGGTCTCACTCCGAAGCCTACTCCTGTGGATCTTTGCGATCCTTCCATGCATGCACATGCTTTGTTGTCTTATATCATCAAGTATACTCAGGACTTTACCGTTGGGCCCCTGGATTATTGTGGAATCGCACACCGTATCAAAGGGCGTGGCACCGACAAGTAATTCTATTTGTATGCTTGTGAATGTGGTTGGCTAAAGAATTGATTCCAGGATCTTATACTGCAAAGGCGACCCACGGATACCAGAGTTCTATCATTCTCGCCAGGTGCTGACTGTGGCTACAGCAAAATTGAAGGCACATGGAGAAGAGAAGAAAGGCTTATCATCAAAAGCTCTCGCAGATGCGAATCGGAAACTGACAAAAATGTCAGTGTTGATCCCAATGGTGAATGGTAAGAAAACCAATTAGAGAGGAAGAAGAAGAGACGTTCAGCGGATCGAGATATGGCTGCAATTGATGGCTTAAACTTATCTCCTAGTAAACCGCAAAATGTATTAGCTTCATTCAATGACAGATCACTACTTGTGAAAATGTGAGAATTTTTGAAACACAAGAGTAGGGGACCGGCGCTCGCGCCGCTACAGATATCATCTGGACTTCTTGCGGTGAGCATCATTCGCGATCGCCAGTGTGGAATCAGCACCCGCGGCCTCCGATTCATCGTCGCTTGATGAACTTGCCTCGGAACTCGAGGAAGAACTCGACGGATCATCTGGCGGTGATGTTGGCTGTCCAACACGCTTAGTGTCACGAATGACCTGCTCAAAGAAACCTCCCGGCGGCAGCCGGCCTGCCACAGACTTGCTGGAGCATTTCTTTGGACCCTCATTTACGGGGTTCTGAGGCTCGATGTGCATTTGTTGCACAACGCTGTCGCGAACAGCGTCTTCAGCCTTACTGGTTGATTTATTAACCTTGTGTGATTTTTGACGTCGTTTGAGCTCTTTCAAGTGCTTCTTTTGCGCTTCAAATCTCGTCTGAGAGACTCTGGCCAGTGTTTTGCCCGCCGCTCTTGCGCGGTGGCATGCTCACAACAACGGTAGGCGGTGATTCTGCAAAGTTGACACCTGGATTTTCAGGTTCAACTTCGAAATCATCGTCAAAGAATCCAACCGGCGTAGACTTTGGTTCAGATTTAACCTGCTGGCGGATTTCTTTGAAATTCTCAAGCGCTTCTCGCTGCGCATTGAGTTCAGTCTCGGAGAAATTCTCCGAGAAATCAATTGCGCCCCAATTTCTTGGGTCAAAGCCTTTGCCTTTATTTTTGGATGGGCCAGACTCGACCTCGGGGGAAGACTCGCCGCGTGGGACCGTAAAACGGGCCATTCGGGGAGCCTGAGGAGTCGACTCAATAGGTGGAGTCGGCTCCGAACCGTGTGGAGCGGATTTTGCCGAGGCCGGCACAGAGCCTTTATTCCCCGAAAAATCATCTTGAGGCTCCACTGTGGAGCGCTGGGATTCCACGCGGGCACGAAAGCCCGCAGCAGCAAGCTGCCCGTAACGATGGGACAGCTTGAGGAGATTCTCGGGACTCATGTCGTGAGTTGCAATCTCAACAGTCGAAGTGAGTTCAGATGTATTTGTTTCACGACTACTGTGCGATACAGCGCGCTCTCGATGAGTACGAGAAGTTTTCTTAGTTACTGTGGTCCAATTATCGTCATCAGAACCCTTGTCAGAGTCCAGCTGACCATAATCGACATCCGCGGTGAGAAGGGGGGGGACCGTTTCAGAACGGGTGTAACTTTCCCTCCCAGGGGAGGTACTCGTGTGTGCGCTAGGCCCACGAGGGGCCTGCGAGGGGGAAACCACCCGGCTGTACAGCATTCCGGGTGATACGGGACGCGACCTGGGACTCCTAGGCGAACTCAGGTCAACGAGAGGACCACTCACATCCTTGCCAGAGCTTTGGCTGGTAACCGAGCTGCTTGATTGGCGAGAGATCGGAGGGATACGACCTTCGCGAACGGCAGCACGAGTAGGGATAGGAGAGCGTCCATGAATATGAGCCATTTTTACGATTCTTCAGTGATGGCGATCCAAGCAACGTCGGTATTGTTGGTGTGATCAGACCAAGTAAACCAGAGCAGAGCAAAGATCAAAGTATCGAGTCAAAAAGATGTGACGGAAGCGAGAGTTTCGAGTTCCGGCACACAAGAGAGAGCTAGAGCGAATCCGATATGACTGTGGTAAGTTATAGATTCACTGAGGAACCGTATCTACGACAGCTAGGTATATATACTAACATCATGTGGCGGTACGATGGAATGATGAATGAAACAAAAAGGGAAGGAGTGTGGAGTAACGTAAGGTCAAACTAAAGGAGATACGGAGAGGAAGGAAACGAAATAATAAGGAGTGTATGGTGAGATAAGGGGAAAAGGAGTAAGTAAAAAATAAATGAGTGAACGCGTACTATGTGACGGTCACTTCCGTTACACAAGGCGAGTATTGAATCGACTTTTACGATGATCCTCGGCAGACTTGTTATTAGGGACCGGATCCTTGTTAACGGATCCGCAAATAATGACCTCCCCGCGAGTGATTTATACACAATTGTAAATACCTGAGTTTGACCCAGTTCAAGTTCGATTGCCGGCGATCCTCCTGTGGTGAAAAATCTTCACCCCAGTACTGTATTGTTTACGAGCGTAAACTCGTCATGCCCAAGCCGCTACGTAGCTCAACTTTCCGATCCCACCTTGACGCGGACTCAACTGGAAAATGCTGCTAACAACGTCGATCTGCTCTTCAACTGTGACTGTGTGACATCTGGTAACACACTGGGGAATGGCTTCCCCTGACCCCCTCCTTCTCGCTGTTGCTGCCCTATTCACTGGCGTGGGGCCCTTTCGCTGGCGCTGGCCTTTTTGTACTTTTTTTTTGTGTCCCGTCAGAATATATATATTTTTACGGCTTATTATCTATTATGAGGAAGATGTTGCGGGCGCCGGCCCGGGAGGGGTTCGAGCCTCGCCTTTTTTTTTTTGGTGGAGCGTTACGGTCTTTGGACAAACAACATATGGTTAGCGCAAAGCGCGTTGTCTTCCTCAACCCACTAGTGTAGTTCCGAGGGAAAGTTGAATAAAACCTCAGATTTTGGTCACCTCGAGGAAATGTGTTTATACACTGAGTGTGGGAATCGATGCCAACCCCTCCCCATACTTACCTGCCACGTCTCTCCCTATCCTTCCTTCTGTCCTTCTGGATTGGTCCGATACCCACTAAAACCCCGATTTGCGTAGTCCAGTCTGGAGGTACAGTGGTGCTCATTAAATGTGCACCGCAACATTGACCACATTGGGGCGACCTGGTGACCCCAGACAACTTGTAGACACGAAATATGGCCAAATATAGGACTTCCTGACACTTTTCCATTTTTCCAAATATAGCAATTCACCCACAATCAGGGCTTTTCGGAGCCTCTGAAAATTGCCTTTTTAGGGGATAACCGTGGGAAGAAACTGAGTATATAGCATGAAAGTGCTTGTGAAATAGAGTATGTCACATTTTTAATCATATGAATTGGTTGAGATTTGGGCTCGCAATTCACGTTGCAAGTTGGCCTTTTTTGCTGGTTTTCGCCATTTCTTGAGTATTTTTTGTCAAATTTGGTCAAAATGGCCAACGCCAATACCTTTTTACTGCTTGTAATCCATCCTGGAGCTTGCACCCGCGGACGAGCTGAAAACAGTGAGTAGCTAGGGTTTCATTCTTTGCTTTGTATATTAATTTGGGGCGTGCAGTGCAATCTCTGTGTCGCCTTCGAGTTCACGTTTTGCAGTCTTCATCTTTCTTTGACATTGGACGGCC
Organism: Mycena olivaceomarginata; assembly: GCA_029378375.1. Lineage (NCBI taxonomy): Eukaryota > Fungi > Basidiomycota > Agaricomycetes > Agaricales > Mycenaceae > Mycena > Mycena olivaceomarginata. The sequence continues at coordinate 174,463 of JARKIC010000462.1, read as the reverse complement.
CCTCTGTCTGCTTTGTTCTCACTTCCCAATTCTCTGTTCTTAATCAATTCGTGGAGTGCCTTGATGTATTGCACAGACTTAACTGCCTTGACCTACCGCTATCGCTCGCTTGAAGCATGGAGTCGAATGTAACCCCATTGCTCCCAATGAACGTCGCACCCCGACTGCTCCAAAAATTTCCAGAGGGAAAACCACGATCGCTCTTTCCACTGATATGGGTTACTGGATATGTGCATGTTATGTGCATGTGTGACTATCTTTTGGCCATTCTCGCTCGGATGCGCACAGGGATGTCATTCGACAATGCTCGTCATAAAGTCCACCAAAATAAGACGCTGCTGTTGGTATCAAAGTGACTGTCTTGACTGGCGGCCTGAAACATTTTCTGGAAGGCTGTGTCGCAATCTAACCTCAAGTGGGAAGCGCCGAAGCGGTGGGAAAGACTAGTGGGGAACGCAGCACACCTTGTTGATCTTTTCGTGGGTCTAGTGACAATGTAAAGGTCATTAACGTCCAAGTTCAGAGAGCGGAGCCTCATCCGCCTCAGTTTCGATGATCATGGCATTCAGTGGCGATTTCTAAGAATCCGAGCGATCGAATTGCCTGCTGATGGGCGCCATTGGCCAGGCTCTAGCGCTAAGAGTGTCGGTGAGGCGTTACGGGCGACTTGACAAAACAACACACGATCTGGAATTTGAGCTCGTTTTTCTGCACGACTCTGGGGGGCTCAAGGAAGTTTGGGATGTAGCCCACCGAATTAGCTTGGAGCTCTCTGCGTGGACATCTGGGGGAAGGCGTACATGGCCACGACGCGAACGTGTTCCTCGCGGAAAGCCATTGCGATGAGTGTGGGCGCTAGGCGGGAGTGATATGGCTCCGTTGAGTTATAATGGTAGGCTCAGATGCTTGCAGAAGCCATGAATTTTGGGACACTCGATTCTGGGTGAGTAAAGTGTAAACGATGTTATAGAGCATTGCAGATTTGAGGACGTAGAATTCGGTGCATAGCGACTTGTGGCCCATAGAATATCGCTAAAACCCGAGCTGCTCCCCGAAAGTCACGTCCAGCATGGGCTGCGAGCTGCCCTCAAAGTCCGCTGCGGGGTTATTGAACGTCGTTGTAGGGCTGTAAGCGTGCGGTAGCCATAGTACTACCCCGCCCGTCTGGAATCTGGATGCGCTCACCGCTGAAGATGCGTGAACTGTGGGTGCCACCAAGGGGAATGTGCGGAAGCCCCAGGGAGTACCTGCCAGTCGATAGGCTGAAGCATCGGCAGGCGTTGCGATGGAAGGAGGTTTGAACGCCAGATTTTGCACTTGAAGTTGCGACACTGTCAGGCCAATGCGAGGCCAATGACAGGCTTTACATGCGGTTTCGGGGTACTTTCTTGTCCCGTATCTTCAGATGCGGCATCCACACACGTACTGAGTCGGTTAGATCCACAGTGAAAGAATGAGGAAGGGAGGAAAACGCGTCGTCAGTAGCAGAAAAGAAGCGCGTCGAGATTCAAACTCCGACGATTATGTCGTTGACATCTTGTAGTATTTAACAAGCGGCTGAGGACCTGCTCCGCGGGTCGTCATCCCCTCTTTTCAACGTGCTGAAGTCAACAATTGAGACTGGCACACCCTCAAAATTTGGCCGCCACCCTGAATTATGCGAGAAAAATCTGAAAAAAATTGCAATCGATAGCTCTCGATGAGTGCGTTCTCCTAATCAGGGTTACTCAGGGAGCGGATTTGGAACTGGATTTGATGAGGATCTGGGTCTGATGCAGTTACGTGATGCTTATGTTAAATGTTATATCTGGTTCGGATTTCGCATTTTTCTCATTCCTCCCTTCCCCTTTTCCCCCGGAATTATCTGGGATACATACATGTACTTATAGGCTACCCCTGTGCAAAATCATTAAGGGATACGCCCAGAGGAAGGTATCGACAATAAGTTACCGATCCATCAAAGTCAGTGATACCAAGGGAGTTGTTCACGTACTGGCCTCGCCGCTCATCGGGAACTCCCAAAAAATTTCAAGAGGCTTTCTGTATAATATATCATGCTTTCAGTGTCTTCCCATTCTCTTGCCGGCACGCGGGAGTTGTGTTTGTGGGTAAATAAACCTTGTGACCTGCTGTGACACCCCGTGACAACCGAAAGTCTTGCCTGCAAAATACAACGACCACGTCCCAGAAAAAGAATCTGAGGAGCCAGAGAGTATCCTATATAATACTCAAGATTTCCCAGAACTTTTGGGCAAGCTGTAGGGCCAGAACGTAGACAACTCCCTTGCTATCAGTGACTTTGATGGACCGGCAAGTCCGTTTCGATACCTTCCTCTCGGTGTATCTCTTAGTTACTTTTCACAGGAGTAGCCTACGAGTACATGCATGCATCCCGGAAAATTCCGGGGGCAAAGGGGAAGGGAGGAAGAGAAAAATGCTAAGTCCGAACCAGATGTACAAATCCAAACAATCATCACGTAATACATCAAACCCAGATCCACATCAAATCCGCTCCCGGAGTAACCAGGACCCCGGACATTCCCTTTGGACCCTAGGGCCCGCGCCGGACAGAATTTTGAGATTTTGACCCGGAAACCTAGGCCCCAGCCGGACAAAAATGAGGGGTTGGAGCCGGGGTACCTAGGCCAGGTGTCCGGACAAAAGCGTCAGGCAAGGTCGATCTTGAGGTCATCTTGAAGACTTCCCTTGGTGCAGTTGGATTGCTATTGACTTTCGTAGTGGTAGATCCTCTTTTATGCCGTGTGTTCGAGCCTGTGAGGCGCCATTTCTTTTAATTTTCACAGTCCCACATTTGGATATTTGTTTGCAGTGAGAAGTTTTAGGTATACAAATACAATCATCTTTTTTTGCATCACCCCGCCGCCTGCTACGGGAATACGGCCGCAGCCGACGACATCGAGGCACCCTTCATTCTATCAGACTGGATTGGGAAGAAGAGGGTTTCCACAAGCGACCTACCTGTCGCCGTCATAGCGGCCAAAAATGCCGTATACAAGCTTAAAAATCGAATTTCTATAGGCTAGGTCCTGTCCGGACAAAAATCGGGCCTCGACGACGAAATTTGTCCGGACAAAAATCGGCCGATCGGGGTCCGGTGGGCCCTAGCCTCCAAAGGGAATATCCGGGGTCCTGAGTAACCCTAAAGTTTAAACATGATCCATCGATCCGTTCGGCCGATATCGGCCGCACAGTCTCTCTTGAGCCACTCACGGACATGGGCTTTCGCGGACGCAAGCCAAAGCAAAAACGCAATACAACGGGTCTCAGAAACCATAAACCAGCTAATAGAAGTTCAAAATCACCGTCTCCAGTTCCCCCCCAGGCACCTCCGCCCCCTGCACCCGATTGCTACAGTCCGGACTGGCCCAGTCCCCAGTTCCGATGGCAACTCGGATGACCAGTGGGAAACTCACCTTTACACTGAGGATGGCCTGAAATCTGTCCCAGACTCGGACATTGACTCTGAGATGGAGCCTGAGGGGGAAGACGATTACAGCCTTGAATCCATCTACTTGGACGACGAAGTTTTGCTGGAGAACCTGCTTACTCAGGAAGAGAATGTCGGAGATTGTGTGAGCGAGGACGAGTAGTGGGTTCCACTTCGCGGTCGTTAAGACCGCCAAGGTCGCAAGCAGGAGTGTTGCCGCGCGGTATACAGTGGTGGCCAAAAGTAATGAGCGCGCTGGTTCAGGCTCATTTTTTGACCAAATCACTCCAAATAAAATGTTGACATGAACTTTTCTCGATTTCAGGAGTTTAGGCACAGTTTAACCCATAGCTCACCCCGGTCATTATCTCGTAATAAAATAATATGGAGTTTTCTGAAAAAATCGAGTTTGTGGGATCACATTGTATCGAAAAATGGTGAACACAGCATGAAAGTACTTGAAAAGAGGACCGCACTCACATTTTAGTTCCAGGCCAAAATATTGAAAATTGAGGGCCGCTAAAGAGATGCCGGAAACTCGTGGGAAAATGATCTTTCGCCCTTGCGATCACCCTTCTGGGATGTATGAGACCTTCAGATGAACAAAATCTGGCTCAGATAGGTCCAAATTTACATAAAAGAGATTGGTGTATTTTACAAGACTTTCGCTCACCTCTTGAAAAACCGCGAACGTTTCAAGGCAACCAGCCAAGGTTCGACACTTAACAGAAGAGGACTCTCGCCCAGGAACCCCTTTGACACTTTTTTGGTAAAAAAAAGTGAATCCAAAGAAGAGGGTGCGAGGCCGCGAAACGGCCGAGCAACCGCTTGTACTACTTTGTAGAAGTACTGTCGCGTAGCTACTTGTAGCCAGGTATCACAATCAAGTCAAATCAAGTCAAGTCAAGTACTGTAAACGGATATGATATGTAGCATGTGTAAAATAAGATACATAGGAATATAGTTAGCCCTCAGTCAGACTCTAAAATCTTACGACTGCAGTCGAGTTCCAACTTTGCGCAGTGGTGCCCTTTCCAACGGAGCCACGTCATCGACAAAATCACCCTTGCCGTTGTTGTCCACACCATCCGATATCAATCTGGGTAGCATGGGTTTACGTCGCTAGAGGTGTTTATTAGTTGGCTAGGTTCGCTTCAATCTTTCTAGCATGCAGGCCTGGAACAGACACGACGGTAATTTCGATTACAAAGAGTTTTTTGGCTCATCGTCGATCTCTTCAAGAACCCCGAATTTGCGGCGAAAACAATTGCTTTGTATAACCGGTAAGTCTTACTTTCGTTATGGACACACTCATCGTCTTTGACAGCGTCATCCTCGGACACGCTGCTGGTCTTGCACCCACCACCCGCGCCGTTGCAGCTGGCCCTGCTCCGGCACTGACATACCTGGAGCGCCTCCAGGCTGCTCGCGAGGCGGCTGCTTCTGGCTAGGGTGATGGTTGTACGAGTCTCATATTAGGGGTGCTCAATTCTTAGGTCGACCTGGTCAGGTCGCCGTTTAATTCGAAAAATTACTAGCGGTTCGCGGCCGGCTTCGCCGGGCCGCTCTCCGCTTGGCTAACAGCAGACATCAACGTAAAAGGAGATTGCCGGCGGAGTTTAAAGGCTTCGGACAGCGTAATTTTATAAAGAGGAAGATTTGATCCTTTGATCGCCGAAGGTCCAATCACTCCGCCAGTACTCTGTGATTTCTCTTGACCTTGTGTACATTCGCTCTTCCCCTTCTCCTTGTACACGCGTTGTAATACACGCGCACGGCTTTGTACATTCATACTGTCAACCAATTTCGGCCCAATTTAGTGCAGAAATCTCGAGGACCTCCGACGTATCATCCACAAAGAGTTCGGTGTCAATTGCCTCTTGATCTTCAAATAAAGCAATTGATCTGTATCTGGGTCATCCTCGAACACCATTGAGGCCACACCATAAGCTTTTCTGCCGTGTAGATGAGGTCGGATTTGGGTTTGGATCTTGATTGGTAGACTCGTAACCAGTCTGCCCACGCCGTTCTAACAAGGTGGGCTTGTTGCCGTAGGCAGACCGGTACTTCTCGGATATCCCAATTGGGCTGGGGTGGAGTTTGAAATTTTAAGTGTTTAATTTTTCGAGGTATTCTCGCGTGCCGCAATTTTCAAGCTTTCTTCTCCGTTCAAGCTGGAATAATCAATGATGATTCCACCCCTTCACATCTGTCTCCTCAAACTTCTGCTTTTTAACTCGGAGGATGCATAAAATTGAGTCGAGTTTGGAGAAGAAACTAAATCAAAAGGAGCTAAATGCGGATGTGCGTCATCGGTTGGTCATCGCTTCTGACCGGCCCCACTCAAGTCAAGTCTTACAGGCGTTTGCATAATGATTGCAGTCGTGAATTTTTCGCGGCGTTATGTGTGCATGTTAAAAAGTTGATCCGATGATCAATGAATGTTGGCCGCCGCAAAGGCATCCTCGTAATGCGAGCCTACGCTGCGCCATTCACCATTTTTCTTCAAAGATATGCTCTCTGGAAGAATCCTGACCCAGCTCCAATTTTTCCGCGCATGTCTGGGATACGTTTTGGCTGGATGTACTTGACGATAGTGAGCACCTGACCCACGGCCATCACTCAATCAAGTTGTACAAACAAATCCGCAAGAATTCACGGCTGCAATCATTTATGCAACCACCTGTAATTTCAAACTCCGCCCCAGCCCAATTGACAGCTCCGAGAAGTACCAGTCTGCCTACAACAACAAGCCCGCCTTGTTAGAACGGCGTAGGCAGAATGGTTACGAGTCTACTTGATTGGGATACGCGCAGCCGAGACAGGTGGCGATATGTCACGGGTCCTAGCTGGTGCTAGAGGATCATGAGGTTTATAAGAATGGGTATAGCTAAAGTCCCATACAGAGCTCTACTTATCATGGGACATGAATATTGCCCTACCTAAAATGGGCATCAAATCATGTTCACTCAGCATGTTGCCTATAAACATGTGTCATCCTTTGTTAACATCCTAGATACATAACATATCCAAAAACTAGGTCAATCGGACAAGTATTCCTTGTGCTACACCTGTCCTACTGGAGACCATGATATTTTAGAAGATTTTACACTATGTGATTACATAAAAAAAAACCGGCATTCGATCCCCTGCAGATTTTCAGTGCGATTCCAACGCACCTACTCTCAAGGTAATCCGATCAAAATTGACCCCATGGCGCGTGTTCTAGTCAAAACTGTTGAAAACAGAAAAAAAGCATCCGCGCCTTATGTTCCGCAAAGTGCTGTAAAGTACTATGTACTCGGTGCATACGTTGAATGAATTTCCGACCCAGAACGCGACTCGAATAAGATTGAGTTTGAAGTTAATTCGAGTCCAGTCGGGATTCTAGCTAGCACCCTTATGCAACTTAGCCCAGATCCGATCCCGATGGCTCACGCAGTCAAGTCGAGTCGAATCGTCGCGGGCTTTTGGCAGACTGCTGCTTCACACACTTGAACAAAATAACTTAATCAAGTCATTCATTCCTCATTGACAATGAAAAGAAACCGGGAAAGTTAAGTAACTGTAGAATTGAACGGAGTGAAGTACATATGCAATGGATCGTGAATGATGTGGACCGTGGTCAACGACTCAACTTCGAGTCGAGTCAAGGCGAGACAAGATGAAGTGAACCCGAGGCGGACTAGTTTCGAAATTGAAGCCGAAGTTGATGATGTAGGTGCATAGAAAACTTGGATTTATCATTTGAGGTCAGAGCGGGGTGTTGTCTTGTACTCTGATATTGATGAGATAAAGGTGGTTGGTCTGTGGTGAAATTAGGAAGCTGAAGACAGAGTAGAAAGGGAATGAAAGGGAATGAAAGGGAAGGGAAGGGGCCTCCAATCAGATTTGTACGATCACCTCAGAGTACTTGGGTCCAGGTGGGATTTTGAGTTCGATATCGGTCTTCGGCATGCAGAACCTGTGTCTCTCAAATTGAGTGGAGTCAAGGAAATTCCAACCAATATTTTGGAGGAGCTCCGATGACCGGTCAAGTCAGCTCCACATGGAATGGAACCCACATAGACCGAGAAACGGGGTGGGGATAGTGGACAAATCAACACCTCACCCCGGCCTGGACATGTTGGATGGTTCATTAATTGAATCTCTAAGGAGGGACGGGAAGGTGAAGACTAGCGAACGAATAGATCTCACGGTTGATGGATCTGGTTCAAATTCGAAATCAGTCTATGTAATTGAGTGTTTATCCACTGTTAAACTGTTAAATTGCAGGATCAGATGACTCAGCTGGAAGGTACTTACACTCACAGCATAGTGATTTCTGACCTTGGTTAAAGTCTAGGCAGTTACAGTGAAGTTTTGGAGCTCTTGTTTTGGTCAAATGTACACCTATGGCTGTTCAAGCTTTCAAGATAAATCTAGAACCGGAGATTTCTGGGAAGTACTTTGGCCTCGTCATGAAAAAAAAAATTAACGGTGAAACAATTAACACTGTACAGTCACAGGACTCGGCATCGACTTGTCCATTCCCAAATTTTTGTTCTCGTCACCTGGACATGATATTCCACTGCGGCGCAGTTCCTTTCGATCCTTTTAAGTTGTTTCAATAATCCGCTTCTCTTCATCTTTGCCTCGCTCCTCTTGTCTTTTCACCCTAAACGCTCACTCAGCTTGCTGTGATGCGGACTGATGGGCCAGGTCTGTGGCATCTATGAATGTTATTCGTGATAGTTTAGGTCACTGTACTACCCATTCGCGCATTCAGATTTGGTGACAAGAGGAAAATCTCAATTACGTGCTATTTCAACTGAAAGTTTGAGCTTGACACAGTGTTGCTGCATTCTACTGCACCACATTTCGACTGGTGCATGTGCTGATCAAGTGGATACTTCAGCCACATTGTATCCAGATCACTTGGCTTGTTGAGTTCTGTGTTGTGATTTTGACTGTTGCAGAGATGTCAAATGCTGCTTTGATTCTGAATGTTGGTCTTGACGCTGATCAGAAGCAGATGTTGATCGAAAGCCTTTCTCGTGTTGCTTCTGCTCTCAATATATCTTTGTCGTTTCTGGTCAGAATCTGATGTCATATTTGGTAGCGGGCCTTGCCGCTCGTCGGCCTTACCAGCTTTATTTCCAGATTTGGCAGTATTTTGCTTCCTATGGATTCAGAAGCAGAATGAGTGCAGATTTTTTGGGGGAATTGGGTTTGTGTGCTCGAGAGGTGTCCTCTGTGTGCTGAACACAAAAATTAACCACAGGCGAACTGAGTTGTGCAATGTTTCCAGATTAGGCAGTATTTTGCTTCCTGTTCATTCCTAAGTGGAATGAGTGCAGATTTTTTGAGGATTGGGATTGTGTGCTTGAAAGCTGTCCTGTGTGTGCTGCACACAAAAATTAACTGAGTTGTGCAATATTTCCAGATTTGGCAGTATTTTGTTTCTGGTTCATTCAGAAGTGGAATGAGTGCAGATTTTTTTGAACCATTGGGTTTATGTGATTGAAAGCTGTCCTCTGAATACAAACATTAACCACGGGCGAACTGAGTTGTGCAATATTTCCAGATTTGGCAGTATTTTGTTTCCGGTTCATTCAGAAGTGGAATGAGTGCAGATTTTTTTTGAACAATTGTGTTTATGTGATTGAAAGCTGTCCTCTGTGTGCCGAACACAAAAATTAACCGCGGGCGAACTGAGTTGTGCAATATTTCCAGATTTGGCAGTAATTTGCTTCCTGTTCGTTCCTCAGTGGAATGAGTGCAGATTTTTTGGAGGAATTGGGTTTGTGTGCTTGAAAGCTGTCCTCTGTGTGCTCAACACAAAAATTACCCCCAGGCCAGCTGCAGGAGACCAAACTTGCCCGGCCAAGAATCACGTGCCGGTTCCTACGCTTTTCCCTTCTGCCACCATCAAAACCAGAGGTCTCTGGGTCTTCTTCCCTCGCGCTTATGGCAGAGCACCACTGTGCGGAACTCTGGAAGCTGGGAAGACCCAGTGACCTCTGGTTTTTCTGGGGTGGCGTCTGGAAAAAGAAGACCAAGTTGGATTTTTTGCACTGTGTTATCCCAAACCATGAGGTTCTTGCGGGCCGGCCCGGACGGCTGGGGTTCTCCATCCCAGACCCCCCGACCGCTGCGCTGGGCGACCGCTCACCGCGGGGGCCCGCTGCGCGGAGCTTGGCGCTCGCCGCGCGGCCCACTGCGTGGTGCGCAAAATAATGGGCGCGACGCGGTTCGAAACGGGCACCTCGACAAAACATGAGTCAGCATGTAAGACGCAGGATAACAGAACGCGAGTGCGGGACCATGTCTGAAAGCATGGGTTCCAACGCCGTCTATGGTGCCGGTCACCTAGCTGCCGCACCCTTGTGTTTGAAATTTTGTGGTCTCAAATTTAATCCAATTTCTTATCCCTCTTGCAAATGTGCTCCGTTTGAGGATAGCAGAACAACTGCAAGAGGAATTTTCATTTACTTCAAAACTGAGCGAGCAAAAAAAAAGTTATTTGCCGAATTGGCCACATGTTACCATGCCCTCCGTATTTCCAATGCCAACAAAATGAGCATATTCTCAAGGAAAACGGTTGAGAGTTGATCGCAGGAGGACCATCCGACGTAAAACCCGTTGAAATTAAAAAAAACGGGCTGCGCCCTAAGTTCCGCAAAGAGCTGTAACGTACCTGGAAGCGCTCTGGGCTCCCCAATTTGTGGTCTTGCCCGATGTTTCAGTGACTAACAACGCCAATGAGATCAGCTTATCTGCAGATGTAGAGTCTTTCTCTCACTTGTGGGTCAATAAGCGTCGATTCGGAGCTGCTGGAGGGCACCGAGGTGAATCTGCCAAGTACGCGTACATTGAAGGGCGAGTTCCAGTTCAAATCGAGCACCTCTTCCGGGTACAACATCAAATCTCCGAGCAGCAGAAGATAACGGCTTCCTTTGCGATTGTACGCCGCTTTCAAGTGAGTATTAAGATTAGAGATTTTCCATGCATCTCATACTGAAAGACCATGTTAGCATCGTATAAGTACGGCGGAGATACAGAGAGATGCAAGATATATAGACTAAAAAATTTGTGTATGTGAAGGTTGTATAGACCGTTGACTGCGGAAGAGCCACGGAGTATCCGGCGAATGCCGGACCAGAAATTTTCGCGTTTTTGAACCTGTTGGGGACACAAAATCTCGTCGTCATCATCACCTATGCCAAAATTGTTCAGTTCAGGACACTCTGTCACCCGTCACCTAAACATTTGGTCGAAATAGTACAGTATGTCACGCCACTTACCTCCTGTGCCAACGCCGATGACAGAGCCTCTGGATAGACCAGTGACGGGTCTGTCTATGAAGGCAAGCCTGTCGATAGACAGACCAGTCGATCTGAGTTGGAATTACAAATGCAAAAATCTTATCAAAAAAGGCTATTCCAGACCGTCCTATCCGATGCCAATAACACGAGCAAACATCGCGCCTCTTTCTTCCTTTCCGTCTTCTGGACGCGCCAGATACCCCCAATGACCGCACCTTGCGGCCATGAACAATCTTAATACCCTTATCCACCCTATTGTACTACAATGGCTCGACTTTGCACGCCGATTATCGCTGCCGGACCTCGAATCTTTTGCCCAGCATAATATCCCAGCTAATCTTCCTCTACCCGCAACATACCTGAATTCTCTCGATAATGATTACAAAACTATCGCCCTCCGGGCTTGTATCCTCGTCTTTATAGCCAGCAATAAACGCATGGTTCCACGCCAATACCAGCTCGAAACATCGAATGCAACGGCGCATGGGCTTGACTGTACCGTCGACTCTGGCACTGGCTCCGGAAAAACACTTTGCCAAATAATTCTTAATCTCTTATATCCGAATACTACTTCTATTACTCTCTCTACTGAAACGACTCCAAATACTACATCAATGGACATACGGGGAGCCAACAAGTCCTTAAATTTACACAGCGTTGGCCCATGAATTCATCTGAGGCGACGGAAAACAGATGACATCTCGAGTCTCAACATTTCCCTACCCAGCACAGGACTGCAAAGTTTTTGTGGAGATTTTGCAGGGGTGCAGAGGTTCGAGCTGCTTGCACAAATCATTGTTGAAACCCTCAGCCCTGTATGTAGACAACATGAACAACGGACACACCAGTGACACTAACGCGCTTTCCCAGGGTTGCCTCGTTCCTTCACCACCATCTTGTTACCGTACTTATTGACGGAGCTCGCACAATGACTTTCAGATGCACAGACGAGAGGTCTTCTCAGGGTTCTACGTTGTCCGCTATTATCTTTCTCCTGATAATCAACTGCCTTCTTCGTCGCCTCAGTGGGGGGTGTCACCCGTCACCATTGTTCACTGGTTACGTTGTTCAGAAGTTGACCGAGGCCGTCACCAGCTTGGCAATTGTTCATTTTGCCAAGTGATTTCCTAGACTGCGCCAATGCAGGCCCATGCTCGTCTGAGAATATTGGAGCTCGCCAAAGGCGATCCGCGCGTGCATGGGGTTCAAGAAGGCTCTGAAAATCATTAACAAAAGGGTGAACGGTTCCGATCTATTGCATCTGGGTACTCGAGGCGTGGTTAATGGTCTAACTGTCTCTTAATACCGGACAGGGCAGAGGGAAGAGCAGGAGATATTTGGAACCGATTAAAGTTGTTCGCTTTACATTTTTTGGGGCAACCCTGCACCGTACTTAGTCTTCATGTACGGACAGGAAAAGTAATTTCGTTTCCCTCATCGTCTACCAATGAACTCCGACAACTTCAAAAAATCAGACTGGATTGGACAACAGAAGGCGTGGGCCTCTGCTCCGCCAGCGCTCAGAAAGATTGCGGCACAGTACTTCTTGATTCCGCAGACGCTAGAACACAACCTGATCCCATCGCCTTAGTGTACAGAGAAAGTGACGAAGTTCTAATAAATCCAGCTGAAGCCACAGACTTTCACGGAATGCGATCAAACTCACGAACTTCCGCAACGCTAAACGAAGTAACGAGGTGACGAAGATGGCGCGGACTCTTTTTGAGCAACCTGAGCTAAGTATGAGGTTCATGTTAGAGCGTCTGTCCATAAGAAACTACCAAACCTGAGCGGAGATCAAAAAACGTACTCAGATGCCGGTATTCCCGTCGCTGTCGTCGTCCTTCAGGGTCAACCGAATTAAATCTTGATAACCGCCAGATTCTTAGTGGGTGGTTGTCTTAGTGGGTGGTTGTGGCTCCCCACAAAACTTATCTTGGATTATCATGGCCTTTGGCTGACATTTGCCTGTAATCATCAGGCGTATCGATAAGTATGGATCAGCGATCAAGTTCTCTTACGACACCATTAATATACTAGTGCAATGCAGTTCCATCAAGTCGACCGGTTTTTGAAATGTACCTTCCATTACGACACCATCAAAATACTAGTGCGGTAATGCATGTTCCTTCGATGTGGTTCCATGTCAAGAATCAGTCAGTCCCATCAAGTCGACCGGTTTTTCACATGTATTGCACTTCGACTTGATGGAACTGATTCTAGCAGTAGAAATAAAGAAGAGGCTACGTGGGCTCTGCGCCCATCCTTTGTGGTCGCTTCAATGTTCACCCGAGCCCAAGCTCGAACCTTTCCGAGACGGGAACGTCTCGAGCGACGGAAGTTGCGAGTTGTCCAGGCGGAGTTCAAGATCCGACATAGGACACTGTGCGGGACCAGTTTGTTTTATTCCTCGTCTTTTCCCTGATGATCTTGGATAGAAACGTGCAGACCCAAAGGCGCAAGATGCAGGCAGGACCCAGCCCCATTCATTCAGATCAGCGTGCGTCGCTTTCCAGTGACATTAGACTGAATTGAAGGTTCATCAACAGCGACCTGTAACAACAAGGCCACAACCAACATTCAGTGGTCGGAGCCGGAGGTTGGTGAGTCTTTTGGTTTCATTCTCTTCGGGCGATCACTTATGGAGAGATTGGCGGGCGTCCCTTAGAGAAATTGCTGTCGCTCGTCGGTGCCCACATGGAATCGGGCTCCGTGAACAAAGCCTCACTTCAATTCCAAAACAAGGTCAGCAGGGCCTCCCTACCGGATGTTCCTGCTAAGGGTTTTGCAGACGAGAGATCAAATCCGTGATGCTCACAACGTGCTCAAGCCCCTAATCCCCATTCATCCTCCTCTCTCGACGCTGGACACGACGCTCTGCATGGCAGTGCTCCAGAGCTCCTTCAGACCGAGGCCTAGGCCGGGGAAACACAGTGTCGGACAACCGCGCGCATATGTAAGGTGGGGAGTGAATGATGGGCTCTCCGATGGCGGAAGGAGAGACTGATGACGGTGAAATCAAAAGGCGCAAATAATTGGACTCTTAGGGCCTGATCTTGTGCACTAGAATCGCGTTAGAATTGCCTTAGATTCTAAGAATAGAATCGGCCGGGTAAGATCCGAGCGGAGGCCCCCGATCACCCGTGCTGGGCTATGTATATAAGTATGGAATAATAGAATGTACCGGCGCGGCATTTCATGCGGGATCGCGGCGCGAATGTCGCCCGAGTACCATTGCAGCATTGATCAATGATGGGGATTGCGATCCAATTTGCGGCATCGGCATCCTCCGGCAATCATCCGGCTGCGGGGGCTGATCCGACAGAATGGCCCATTCTATAATTGGATTCTAATGCAATTCCAGTGGGATGGGGACCGATGCAAACCCTCCAGGCCCGCTAGAATACCTCCTCGTAACTAGCAGAATGAGTGAATGAATGATCAAGATACAACCAATTTCGGTGCCTGCGGCAGGACGGGCCACACATATTCCACTCAGATGATGATGAAATGGGGCAGGACCTAGCCCACACCGTCAACCGGGTGCCGTTGCAGTGAGTTCTTCCGCCGCGGGCACGGAAATTGGTTGTGTCTTGATCATTCATTCACTCATTCTGCTAATTACAAGGAGGTATTCAAGCAGAGCTTGCCTCAGCCCGCATCCCACTAGAATCACATTAGCAATTATAGAATGGGCTACATTCTATCGGATCAGGCCCGGCAGCGGGATGACTGCCGGAGGATGCCGATGCCGCAAGTCGGATTGCAAACCCCATCATCGATCAATGCTGCGATGGTACTCGGGCGACATTCGCGCCGCGATCCCGCATGAAATGCCGCGCCGGTACACTCTATTATTCCATACTTATATAGCCCAGCACGGGTGATCGGGGGCCTCCGCTCGGATCTTACTTGGCCCATTCTATTCTTAGAATCTAACGCAATTCTAACACGAATCTAGTGCACACGATCAGGCCCTTACTTGTGTATACGCTGCTGCGGGTTCACATCGTATCCTGTTCACTAGCATGTGTTTACACTCGGAGGAATGCATCAATCTTTTTCTTTCTCTTCCCTCACTCGCTTGCACCCCTCGCTATTGTCCCGTGCCTTCAGCTCTATTCATCGCGTCGGTCTCCATAGTTCTCCATCGCTGACGACGAGATCATGCCCTTGTCTCCAGAGCTTGCAACGATGCGTGCTCCAGATCTCTTCGCACGGGCCGAGGCGACCTCAATCTACGGCGAGCACCGGCGGTGGGGGATATCTCTTCAGACCGATAACACTGCCGGTGAGATGGACAATTTCTCTTCCCCCTTTCAAGTCCCTCTCGATGTGGTCTCTGCCCGTGAAGTTGCCCATGCTAGACCTCATCGTCGAGGGGAATTTGAGGCGGAGGACCTTCTGAGGCTCAGCTTCCATGGCGCAGGTCTTCGGGAAAGGGGCTGGCCGATGCTACGGTACCCTACGGAGACTTATGCGCCGCGCCTACCTCAAGGCCTTCCCCTCCCACGATCCCGGACCTCGCCCCCGTCTCGACCTGCCTCGTCCACTACCCCCTCGATGCCGCCGCGTCGAAAAAAAACCGAGCTCTTTCCGGCAAAAAATGGACGGGACCTGCTATCGTTTCAACGAGGCCGATGGTTGCCGCATGGGTAACAAATGTACATTTGTTTGAGCCGTCGGGGGCCCCATGCTGCGCTTACCTGTCCATCCTATACTTTAAACCATTGCATCTAAAAGATAGGGCGGGTCGGGTGAGACTGCGTACTGTATGTCAAATGATTAACTGACTGACAGGCCGGTCACCGCCGATCTGTGTTGGCTTCCAGCCCACATTCAGATCGGGAGTGGGGCGCGGTTGCTAAGGGTTGCCATATTGTGTACATCTTCTGTGGCGCAAAGCAGGTGATGGAATGCACACTGACTCCGAGACAACGGCTCCTTGACGGTGAAATATTTTTGGACTGAACTACCGTAATCTAACAAAATCGGCAGTCACAAGGTGATAAGGGGGCAAAATCCTTCCCTCCCCTTCCAATGACAAGGCTTCCACCCCCCGCACTGCAGCTTGTTTCAGAGGAGGACCCCATGGCTGGGGAGCCCGAATGGCGCCAGAACGAGAGTACGAAGCAGTGGTACTGGTTTCTGGGGTGCAAAGCTTGTTTGCAGAGCCTCCAGATGACCAACGGTGGGCCTGCAGCGTGGCACACACACCTGTGGGTACTTTCCATGCTTGACAGTGGTTCAATGGTATTAACTCAAACCTTTCCAGGGATAGCAAGGCCCACGAACGTATGGTCGACCTTGCCGATCATGGTGCGTCCGTTTTCGTGTGCTTCACCTGAAGCTTCAGGACCTTCACCATCTTCCTAGGCTCTCGGAATGAAGCCGTCCTACCCCTTTCATCGGCACCTCCGAACGATCATCCGACTCGTGATCCACCTCCCGCGTTGCGGCTCCTTCCAAATGACCCCATGGCTGGGGAACTCCAATGGTGCCAGAGCGAGAGTACCAAGCAGTGGTGTTGGTTTCTTTGGTGCAAACCTTGTTATATGAGCCTCCAGCTCACCAGTGGCGAAGCTTCTTGGCGCCGTCACCTGTGGGTACCTTCCCCACTTCACAACACCGACGATAGCATGAACACTTTGCTTTTCCAGGAAAAGCAAAAGGCACAAGCGTAGGGCCGAGCTGTTTACCGAAACTTGGAGCTCTCTTTCTCTCGATAATTCCTTCCCATGTTCATTACCAACGCCTTCAGGGAACAACAGAAGTACGTGGAAATTGTTCATTCCAATTTTGGTGGTTAACAATGCTCGGGCAGGGTGTGCCGATCTTCTTTTGACACCCCCTGCTCACACTGATTGCAGTCGTCCCTGACGTCCAGTACATCTCCCCATCCAGGTGGACCCGATTCTCCCTCGCTATCTAGCAATCTAGCCGATGCCGTCCCATCATCAGAGGACTC
Source organism: Mycena olivaceomarginata (assembly GCA_029378375.1). Classification (NCBI taxonomy): domain Eukaryota; kingdom Fungi; phylum Basidiomycota; class Agaricomycetes; order Agaricales; family Mycenaceae; genus Mycena; species Mycena olivaceomarginata. Next base: position 157,740 of record JARKIC010000462.1, on the reverse strand, counting down.
AGGTACGTGAGGCATGCATAGTATCCTCCAAGGCTGACTTTTCGATTTGTTTGTACTTAGACGGTGACATTGAACGGGCCATTGACACGGACCCGACTGCTCGTGATGCCGACGTAGTGGATTCACTGGGTACGTTACTCGCATAATTTCTGAGTGCTGATCATGTATCCACGCAGACGTTGGGACCGGGCTCAATATCAATGTATCCACCGTGCGGTCTATTGCGGATTTCGACTATTTGGACCAACAGTTTTCAACCTTTCGCATGCACGGCTCGGGGTACAGTCTCGTGAAGGCGGCTTTGGCAGATGATCCGACCGGCGCACCCGGACCGGGCGCTGCCGTAAGGGAGTCGCATGACCGCGCCCAAGACGAACCCAGGTTTCGGCGCGGACAAAAATTGCCCAAATCCCGCGCAAACCTGCGCGGACAAAAAGTGCCCAATCCCAAAATTTTCGGACCTAGCCTCCAAAGGGATAATCAGAGGTCGTGCGACACCATAGTTCGCCTCAGCTCGCCCGTCGCGGAACTTCAACTGGCCGATTCCGAAGATATGTCGGGTCATGACGTGGGGACTCACGCGAGTCATCACGGGGAGCCCTATCTCGTCGGGTACACCGGGTATGCATATGCCGAGGAGGTGAGATATAAAGGCGGATCTCCGTAGTAGTCTGATCTGACGATTCTTCCTCCCCACCACAATGACACAGTGGTCAATCTCCGCCGTCAAAGCAGCAGGACCCAGCAGTGCGGTGCAAGCTGGTGCGATATCCACTCGGACCAGGCAGTAAACCGGATGCCACTGACAACGTTGCTGGTCTAGAGCATATACAATCGTTAGCTGAGTCGTTAAATGGAGAAATGGGTACTATTTTTGTTTTTGTCAAACAGATGTTTTGCTCATATATTCATCAGAGCACATTGAGACACGTGCGTCGCGGGCAAACTGGTGGGTCATCTTGGGTTCATCCCTTTTTTTCCATGCACCATTTATTGACTTGTTACAATCTCCGTTTCCTTCTCTGTTTCCAGGTTAGTGTCTGACGTGATGAACTCTGCACCAGGTGAGCCTCGCGATACCTTTTTTGCGCGGTTATTTGATCGTCCCTTCGTGATCTCAGAGGTCCGCACGTCTGAGGGAGAAATAGGTGCATTGTTCCCATTCACTTCTTCTCGCTTTCTTACCGATATGTCGATCAGAAGAAGGTCCCGGCAACCGGACAGGTTCGGGTCACCTCCCGTCTTTCGATACGTCCGGTTATACTGGTGCGCAAAAGCGTTGGTCTTGGGGAAATCTCACGGATCGATACATCTCCTCAGCAAAGTCAAACGCAACGAACCGTTTGGTGCAGTCGGGTAGGTATCTGACCGCTCTGTGCATTATTCATTCCTGAACACAATTAGCGGCGCACACTCTCCCACGTGGACCCAAACTCTTATATGAAGATCTATGTCGCCATGATTTTGAGACCTACGTGATCGGCGACTCGGACTCTGCCATTCGCGAGTACTATGACCACGAACAGAAGCGCACCATCTATTTTGCGGCCGCCGGGAAGGACTTGGATCGTCGGGTGGGTCACGTCGTTCTGTCGGCGCCAGTGCCGTTTCAGACGGTGGCCGTGGCGTTTTTGAACGATACCCACGACCCTGTCTTGACCCGAGCAGTGTGGGGGCATGGTAGATTCATCAAGAACAACAACTGGACATGTTTTCAAAGTCGATTCAAAACTGTTCAATTTCCTCAACTTTTGTGAGCTATCTATTCCCAATTCAATTCAATGATAACGCTGAGTCCCCACAGTTCCAAGGACGACCTTGTCTTCAATTTGATAACGGTAGCAGACGATACGACTTGGCTGCCATTACATCATCAGCTCGAATTGACTCTGGACTACAATGTGCCCGATCAAAAGCTGGTTAACTTGCTCAGTCCGGTATGTCCAAACTGTTTTCGTGGGCAGCGATGGGATTTTGATGGGCTGATGGATCGCTGTACAGCCACCATAAAACGCGCCGCAAGCTCGAATCAAGTGCATAACAGCCATACCACTATATTGAAGCAGGCAAATCACACCAATACCCTCAAGGATGCATTATGGTACCAAATTAATACTATGTGTGCGAGTAATTATAATTAAATCCATCATTCCTCTATTTCCGTCTCCTCCTCGTATCTCACATCCTCGATAATCAGCGGAAGAACCTCAGGAATATGTGAGGGAACAGCTGAAACCACTATGCCGCCACTCCTCCCCACGTACGCCTCGAATGCGGCCTTGACCGCGGCTAATTTCTCGGCTTTGCGGGGATATTTGCTGTTGGCCACGGTACGCATTGAGCTGATCGTGAATTTGGGGAATGGTTAGTAGTTCCATGTCGCTAAGCTTTACCAGACTCCGGGTGAGGTTATCTTGCAGGTCTTTAGCAGCCTTTCGATTTTTTGCGACCGCCTTTGTCTTCTGCATCTCCGATGTCCTGGTCCGGAAATTTCTCGCCGTCTCTGTGCCTCGCTTCCACTCTGATAATCCCCTAGTTGATTATATGTGTGTCCGAGATTGCCCATGGCACGGATTGTGTCTGGATTATCTTCACCCAGAATCTGCTTGTGTTTCTCCAGAACAATAACCTGGAGGTCTTTCGCAATCTGATAGTCCCCCAGAGCAGAATATGTGCTTGCGAGATTGCCTATAGCAATGATTGTGTGTGGATGATCTTCACCTAGAATCTGTTTGTCTTTCTCCAGAACAATAACCTGGATGTCTTTGGCATTCTGATAGTCCCCTAGATGTAAACATGTGTTTCCAAGATTACCCATGGCACGGATTGTGTCTGGATGATCTTCACCCACAATCTGTTTGGATTTCTCCAGTGCAATAACCTCAAGGTCTTTGGCATTCTGCTACTCCCCCAGCGCAGAATATGTACTGGCTAGCTGAGCCATCGTGATGAATGTGTCTGGATGTTCAGCGCCTAGAAACTGTTTCTCTTCTTCCAGCACAACCTTTAACATATCTGCAGCTTGTTTATATTTCCCAGCTTCCTTGAAAAGCACCCCATAATAATATCTGAATTGTCGAGCTAAATCTGTACCAGTCTGTACAACTGATTCAACATGTGGGCATAATACTAGACTAGGCAATACACTGTCCCACTCACAGCGTCGTGAAATTGCCATGCCAAGTATAGCACCCACAGTGGTCACGCATCCGTCAGGATTGGAGATTCTTGTTCGACCCCAAGCATGTACCAATGGATGAACAGAGAAGAGCGTTGTCTCCTCATTGAAGCTGATCAGAGAATAGGCTTGGATTTCATTCATAGTAAGTGTGAACTGCAGTGAATCCCAATCACCATTTGGTGTCTGAAAATTCGAGAGAAAATCCACAGTTTCTTGCAGTTCTTGTCTTGATGGACCATCAGTGTGGAATGGATATTTTGCTGCATAGCTGAAGATAGCCTCAGATATTCCATTATAATGGAGAAATGAAGAATGCTGCAAGAGCATAGCAGCCTGTGGGCTGAGACGATCAAAGCTCATTTGCCAGGTTGTATAGACTGTGTTTGTGTGCTCGAAAGGTGTCCTCTGTGTGCTGAACACAAAAATTAACCATGGGTGAACTGAGTTGTGCAATATTTCCAGATTTGGGAGTATTTTGCTTCCTGTACATTCATAAGTGGAATGAGTACAGATTTTTTGGGAGAATTGTCTTTGTGTGCCTGAAATGAGTCTTTTGTGTAGAGAACACAAAAATTAACCACCGGCTAACAATATTTCCATATTTGGGAGTATTTTGCTTCCTGTTCAGTGGAGCTTCAAAACCATTTCCTCTCCCCGTGCATTGAGCTTCGGAGGGAGGCCAGGTGGCTGGGACATATAGATTTCCTCGTCGAGGGTCCGCGTTCAGGAACGCGGTCACAACATCCATTTGGTAAATCGTGAGTCCGAAGTGAGCGGCAACGGCAAACATGATGCGGAGAGAAGTGAATTTTGCGACCGGTGCAAAGGTTTCCTTGTAGTCAACGCCATAAATCTGGGTGAAACCACGGGCCACGAGGCGTGCCTTGAAGCGCTCAAACTCGTTCCACTGGTTGTATTTGACGCTGAAACCCATTTGCACGTCACAATCTTCCGTCCCTCTGGCGCATCGACGTATTCGAAAGTACCCGTCCGAATCAGCGAACCAAATTCTTCCATCATGGATTTTGCCCACTCCTCGGAGTGTGCGCTCGCCATTGCTTGTTGGAATGACATCGGGACCATGATAGGAAGTTCAGGAACCTTGGCTGGCTGAGCATGTACTTGTATCTCTCGCTCCTCCTCCTCCTCAAGTGCATGCTCATCGGGTAGCCTCAGATACGGTGGTATCTCGTCGATCAACCGTTCCGCCTCCGTTCGACGACGACGTTGGGGTGGATGAGGCTCCATCGGAACATCCGGGGGGAGAACATCCTTGCGCTCATCTTCTTCCACCTTTGCGGGCACATCACCTTCTCCATCTTCACGAGGAGCAGCAGCGACAGAGGTGCCAGATTCGAGATCAGGAGTAGGGACCTCTGGGACAATGGGTGGAAGGTTCCTAAGGTCGTGATGACCTCTGTCGAACTGGAGCTCCTCCCACGCTCGAAGAACGTGACATCCCGGGATTTATAGACTTTCCCCACCTCTGGGACAATGGGTGGAAGGTTCCTAAGGTCGTGATGACCTCTGTCGAACTGGAGCTCCTCCCACGCTCGAAGAACGTGACATCCCGGGATTTATAGACTTTCCCCTTCACCCGGTCGTAGCATTTGTATGCCTTGGATTGGGTACCAGGGAGAGTATAGTAGCCCAATAGAACACATTTGACAGCGGTGTCTGCCAACTTTGGACGCCCCTTCACCGGTAGAACAGAAACCCAAACCTCGCAGCCGAACGGCCTCAGGTGGCTTACATCCTGCCGCTGACTTGTCCACACCTCCTCCGGGATGCGCCCATCCAGGGAGGAGCGTGTCGGACAGAAGTTTCGCGTGCATGCACCGTATGCAACGGCGTCAGCCCAGAAGCCCATGGAGAGGCCGGCTTCCCGCAGATTAGCCCGTGCGCTCTCCTCCAAAGTACGATTGAGGCGCTCAGCTACGCCACCCTGCTGCGAACTGTATGGGGCTGTGGTTTGGTGAATGATACCTTCGGACTCAAGGTATGCCTCAAACTCGTCGGAGGTATACTCCCCCCCATTGTCGGTGCGAATCTTGCCGATCTTTCGGCCTGTCTCTTTCTCGACGCGGGTCTTCCATGCACGGAAGCGCGCCAGAGCGTCACCTTTTTTCTTCAACAAATCGACATCAATGTGGCCCGAGTGATCGTCGGCGAAGGTGATGAAATATCGGTTTCCACCGATAGAATTTGGGAGGGGGCCACAAGCCTAGCGATCTCCATGTAGCAAAGCCCGCCGCCCCGCGCCCAACCAGGCAGCTGCCGTCATTCCTACATGCCAGAAATGAGGGGTAAGCATACACTCTAATACTAGGTAAGTTAGGACGGTGCTGCACCTAGCTGCAGGCCTGGATGAGGGAAGCCAGCCTACCATCCAACGGCACCAGCCCGCATTGACCAGGCGGGTGGGCGGCAGCAGTGGCAGGGGGAACGCGGGCGCGGGGCCGGGGAAAGCGGCGGTGGGCGGCGCATGGCTGTAGCCGAGGCGACCAGAGCTGGCGGGATTGATGGACCGCGGCGGGAAAGCTCGCCTAGTGATCCCCATGTAGCAAAGCCCGCCGCCCCGCGCCCAACCAGGCAGCCACCCTCATTTGGTAAGAATATACTCTAATGCTAGGTAAGTTAGGACGGTGTTTCACCTAGCTGCAGGCCTAGATGAGGGAAGCCAGCCTACCATACAACGCATTGAGCAGGCGGGCGGGCGGCAGCAGTGGCAGGGGGAACGCGGGCGCGGGGCCAGGGAAAGCGGCGGTGGGCTGCGCCCGGCTGTAGCCGAGGCGACCAGAGCTGGCGGGATTGATGGCCAGCGGCGGGATGGCTACCGACGCGCGCCGGTAACCCCATTCCATCGCAACAGTACGCCATCAATATATTTATTGCTGAAAAAACATTTAGAGTATCTATTTGCATCAAAAAACCTACCCGCCCCCCAGGCCACGTCCCAAAATGGGAGGGGTATAGCCGAGCACAGCTGAGAGATGCTAGCCAGGCGCATGGCTGCAGCCATGGCTGTACACTACAATTCGCATGGCTACTGCCATGTGTTTGAGTCTCAGATGTAGTGTTACGGCTCGAATTTCCTTGTCCCATTCGTGACGCAGACGGTCGCGGGCAGCTGGGTCCAGAGCAGTCTCGGTGTGCCTGAACTCGGAGAAGAGTGTAATGCCGATTAAGGCGATTATGATGAGATACAATGCATATTTTTCCCAGTTCTTCTGGGTCGGAGGGGAAACATCCACAGCGATTGGTTGCGCGAGAAGGGGCTGCCTTTCACTCGGGATGTCGCTAGAGAAGATGGAATGGGCCAGCCGTTCACTCGAATGCTCAGAGACTCACACTCTCGACGACTGGCGAGCATCAGTGACATGACCGCTGTAACCCCACGGATGAGCATGGTAAGCAGGCGGCGCACTGCCAAAGGATGACAATGAGTCGGAGGGTTATGTTGGAGTATGAGCCTCGTGCATAGACTCGGGCATGCCTCGGGCATCGGGCAAGCCGCCAGTCATAAGGCTATGTGAGTGGAGTTGGTAGAACATTGTAGAATATTCATATGACTTGATATGACTCCGCATGCTGTGTATCTCAGAGTATTTAAGCTGCTGTATTTCGTACTATGCAATTAATTAACATCTTGTCTTCCCCCACCATCTTCTGTGTGAATTGAGTAAGGCTAAGCACGCTCACCCCGTGTAAGGTAAGCTTCGTAGGCACTGCGCTAATAGGTTATGGGCCCCGGCCCTGCCTACTAATCACACAGACGATCAGCGACACTTTCTATATTCATTTCACTCAGCCCCGACAATTCAGTAGACTCTTGTAATACAGAGATACTTAACCAGATCCAATCCTAACCTTGTCCGAACACACTTCAACTCGTATTGAGCTCCTCAAGGAGGAGAATTGGATGCCATGGAAGTGTCGCATAATGGCGATACTCCGAGACAACGAACTTGAGGGTTACGTTGATGGTACCGAGGCTTATCCGACGGTCGTAGACCTGACGACGCCAACTACAAGCGAGAAAACGAAGATTGCAGCGTGGAAAAAGGGAAATGGAAAGGCAAGGAGCAAAATTGAGCTCACCTTGGGAAATTCCCAGATGGTACACATTGCGGGAGCAGCGACTGCGTACGATATGTGGACGCAGTTATGCAGCCATCACCATCCGACCCATCGCCTTCGGAGTCTACCTCTTCCATGTTTAAGCCCCGATCCCGGGGATCCAGCTCTGGCCTTTTCCATCATGAAGCGCTTCAAGCTCCCCACCCGTCATCGGTCCATACCGTGGGTGAAGATCCCAACAGGGGTGTGATGATCAAACCGAACTCGTTGTCCGAAAGTTATGTCAAGGATGCGCCCAACAATGCAAGTCCTCCACCCGTCCTCGACGAGAATGACGATGTTCCCGAATCTATTGGGGCACCTATTAGGTGCGCCTCCCAAGATGCCACATCTGGTCAAAATGAGCCCGACAACGCAAGTCCTATTTAACTTCGATTCTTATTTCTTCTTGATGTTGATCCAGGACGTTATGAGCGTTGATCCACCCTTCCTGGAGGAGAATGACGATGTTCCTGAAGCTACTGGGGCACCTAATACCATTTCCGGGTTTTGGAAGTAACCTTGGAGGCGGGGGATTAAGGGCAAGTAACAGAAGAGTCGCCGAGGCTTGCGCAAGAGCGGCGTATACCGTGGAGTCTCGCAGTATCTACAAGTGTCGCGCTGCACGTCATCACCGGTGTACGCCATGCAGGAGTTGACGCAGCAGTGAAATCATAATGGCTGGATGCCGGATAACATCGCGACACATCCTCTCTCTCATGACCATCAAAATACATGCCATTTTTACGGTGGCCAAACCGAAAATCTAGAGCCTTCAACCAACGTCTTGCAGTCCTTTCAGATATTTTTCGCTCTTGGATTGGAACACCCTTCTTTTCAAGTCTTGCTTGCATTTCCTCTGACTTGATAAAATCAACAACAGTGTCTGCTCGAAAGTGACAATCTTTTGCAGCAACAGCTTGGAGATGTAATTTCAGAGAGAGGGCAATATCTTCATCATCTAGAAGAGAAGATGCATAATGACCAATTCTATGGATTGGAAGTTTACTTGTTGCAAGATAAGTATGCAGCCAGTCTCGAACTCTGCGTGCTAGATGGACTCCATGGCCCTGAGATTTTGCAATAACTATGGAAGCTTTTTTCCACGTGTATGATAGATTCTGGTCAAGATACAGGGTTACTGTCCCCCACATTGCAAGAATTCTTCCTCAAAATACAAGATCATGATCCTTATTTTTGGTTTCCAGCTCTAGTTGTGCTGCAGCTCGCTGCAAAGCAGGGAAATTCCTGTAATTGAGCTGATTGAGCGCCTTGTCTGAGAAACTTTTAAAGCTGTTATCAGAGGGTGCTGTATCACCTGAGATTGCGTCAAGTATTTCTTTGAGTCTGACATGAGCAAGATTCACAGGATCCATGCATTTCTCCAGCTCTGGCTCTGGTTCTGAATCAAATTCTGGCTCTGATGGTGAGTCCTCTGGGTGGAGAACACAAAAATTAACCACTGGCAAACGTAGTTGTGCAATATTTCCATATTGGAAGTATTTTGTTTCGTGTTCCTTCAGAAGTGGAATGAGTATGGATTTTTTTTGGGGAATTGTGTTTGTGGCCTCGACATGAGTCCGCTGAACACAAAAATTAACCACGGGCGAACGGAGTTGTGCAATATTTCCGTATTTGGAAGTATTTTGCTTCGTGTTCCTTCAGTAGTGGAATGAGTGTGGATTTTTTCCTGAGATTGTGTTTGTGTGCCCGAAACAAATTATCTGGACAGCAACCACAAAAATTAACTACAGGCAAACCAAGTTGTGCAATATTTCCATATTTGGGTGTATTTTGCTTCCTGTTCATTCAGAAGTGGAATGAGTACAGTTTTTTCGGGGGGAATTGTGATCCGGCCCCATTTTCGAGTATTTTGGGCAGTTTGGACAGGGAAAAGGCAGCACTTGCCTGATTTAAGGTTTGCAGGCATCTAAGCATTGGATTGAAGCCAGGACATGCAAAAATGGCCACGTATACATTGTCTGGGTCAAGTCTGGGTGATTTAACGGCGAATTTACTCAAGGCTCTGTCCCTCAACTCTCCGGTTAGTCATCGGCTTGCATATTTCACCTGCATATCGCATACTCACATCCCCCTGACCCAGCACGAGTCTCCTCCTTGCCTCCCCTGCCTCACGCCCCCTTTTATCCCCATCCCCTCCTTACACTCGGGCGCCTCCACACGACGCCCCCATCGCCGTGCTGACTGACACATTCACACCAACCCAGCAGACGCTCGACGAGGCGGTTGTCAATGGGACTATACAGGGTTTCGTGGGCGTCGACGCCGTTCTTTTCGTGGGGCATGGCTCTGTCACATGTTTACTAAGGTATTTGTGTTGTCCCTCACAAAATATTGGGTCACTGGGACATGTCGTGGGCATGCTAGACGGCATTCGGCGCGAAACGGCCTGAAAACACAAATTACCTAATACACAATATTTTCACAAATTCCTCTCTGTCACTAATTCCGCATGAATTAGCACAAAATATCTTGATACATTTCATTCAAATCGGTGGAGAACTGGTTAAGATATTTACAATTTTCCGAAAACGTCCCAAAAGAAGAAATTTTCGTTCACACCTTCGGTTCCGACATTAGCTGTAAATACGCCCTCCACAAAAATACCAAGCCGGATCTTTAAATTTGGTCTTTGCTGCGCGGAGACTACTCGAATCTGCGTTGAACTCCGTCCTACTTCATGTATTGGACAAAATTCAGGAATCCGGCTTTGTAGTGCTATTGTGACGATGATTTCCGTTTGACTTTCTCATTAGAGTATGGGGCCAACGTACACAGGTAAATAGTTATAACGTTTGTAAAACTGGAACTACTGGTTACTGGCGCCCCATAGACCGGTCCGGTAGCCGATTTCTCGTACGAAGACAATCGTTCGTAGAGAGACCGGTCGATCTGGGCTTGAATTTGGAGACGCACACCGCCCTTGATCGGTCCGGCAGCTTTGTATCTGTTTGGTTCGCAGGTGAAGGCCGCACTTGAAACGTCCGACTTAATTGGTTCAATTCAATTGATGCGCTCGACTCAATTGATTCCGTTCAATTGATGCGCTGCCGTCTGCGCAATCAGACTCTGTGTCGACCATATCCAAAGCTACCCATGACATGAGTCATAAGGAGCTTGTGAGTCTTGCTCACCGTTACGAGTCTCTGGCTCGCGATGCCATGGTCGAAGCCAACCGGAAGCTCAGTGCCTCGTTGGTTCCTGAGTCAAAATTAGATGATTCTGGCTCCGTCGATTGTGAGCGTGAATTTCCACCATTGAGTCCTGATCCTAGCAGGTGAAGGATCAGCCCGCAACAAGGGAAAAGGTCCTGACCCTCGCAACTGGGGTGCTGCTGGTTTCTCTGCCGATTTTTCTGAGCATGATCTCGAAGCGCAGCGCAAAGCGTTCAAAAACTTTGCAAAGATCAAACCGTGTGGTTAAACAGGAAGTGCCAACTGAATTCACGCCGCAGCCCCATGTTCCAGGTGTAGAACCGATGACACCGACGGTAAAGATACCGAGAACGAAACCTGTCTACCGCTACTTGCGTGGTACAACAAACCTTGGCATCACTTACTCGGCATCTTCAGACTTGGATATAAATACGCACGCTAATTATTCTGAGCCTATTCTATTCACGGACGCCGACTGGGCCAATTCTTCTGATGACCGCAAGTCGATCTCCGGCTATGTTTCTATACTTGCAGGGGGAGCCACGACTTGGTCATCAAAGAAACAAGCAACTGTCGCGCTTTCTACAATGGAAGCCAAATATATTGCACTCTCCCATGCAGCACGCGAGAAGCTTTGGTTACGTTCACTCTTCACCAAGCTTGATCTTCCCCCAACTGAACCAGTTCCCATCTTCGTCAACAACCATGGTGCTATCGACTTCACATTCAACGCCGGCTATCACTGCCCGAACACTTCTTTGAGGGCCTCGAGCGCGGTGGTGGAGAACTTGTTACGCCAGGCGGTGATCTTATCGTTGCCCTACGAAGTCCGAGTCGTGTCAGCAAGCTTTAAGAATACGAGCGAAGACTCATCAGCTTAAGGACAATGGCGTGTAGATCTGGGTCGGCAGCCAGAGGATAATCAGGAAGAGCGGGTCCCAGATCTCGGCCATTTCTGCCACTGAGTCTATGTTCTGCCACGGTGGGAGGGAGCCGGCATATCGGATGAGTTCTGGCGTGAAGATCTTGCTAAAATCGCCTAAGTCCAAGTTGTGTCGTTTTTTTCGTTTCTATTTCAGTTGTGTCGCGAGTTTGAAGTGGCTGAGAGCAAGTGTCATTTTTTGTTGGCATCAGGATGTCATAGCAAACATGAACAACCACTTTGTGAGTTGGGCTTTTTCTGTGTCGGTGTCTCAAGGGCATGCTCTGGATAGTTCAACACAATTTCTTTGCTCAGATGATCTTCCTCTTCAATATTAGTAGCGTCTGATGGACCACGAAACAGGGTTTATATCTCAAGTCTCATTTTATAATATGCACCTCTGTGTCATGGCCTCATCAACTACTGTGGTCTTCAACTGTCGGAAACGAGTTCTTGGTTAAAGTCTGGTTGACCCGGTGGAGAATTCGAGCCTCTGGTTGAAAACCCACAACGGCAATTTAAGACAACATCTGTTGAAGTGGCATATTGATACAATTGAACTTGAAACAAACTTGAGGAACACAAATCACAATGATCATGTCACTAGAGCCTCATTTATTGGCATGCACAGTGGTCAAAATACTGTTTTGGTGCAAAAATCTCGGCGCACTGTGCCGAGCTAAGGCCGACCAGCGGCATGGCCCGCTACCAGGGTTCTCTGTCGGTGACCTCAGATTAGTCTGTTGTTTACTGCGGGGCTCGGATCGTAGTAAAACCTTATTACCTAATTGATGGCTGCACTTTCTATCATTTTCGTGTTTCCTCCGTGTGGGCCCTATAAGTATGGGCTGTTCTGCGTCCAGGGACGTTTCCTCGGATACTAGACACTCTCTTATTTTTCTTCGATTTTTTTGGGCAAGTCTTAACTGATTTTGCGTCTCGGCCGAAATTCGATCCATCAATCACGTGGCACTCGCACGCCAAAACGGCTTGTTCTAGTGAGTGCATTAAACCTCATATTTAAAAATTCTGAACCAGTAAAATGTTTGAACCACTGCAGAAGACATCATCCCCCAAAAGTCTCGTCAAAATTGGTGTTTCCCATGCAACAGGAAGAAAATCGGAATCTGATTACCTAAAATTACATAATAAGCTTTTACTGCGATCCAACCCCCGCGGTAAACAGCAGACTTCAACAAGCGAGGTACGAGCTCAAAGTTGTTGAAGTGTCTGCCTAGGGGAGACTAAACTCAGATACATTCCCATTCAAGGACGGTGCAAAAGTTCGCTCGGTTGACAATGTAGCCGGTATATTTTGCCCTTCTGAATCCATTCGCAATGCTACAACGAAATTTTGCTCGTTCTTCGCTGGTTATACCAAAATCTCTCCGTGTCGACTCGTGTGTAAACATCAGGAAAGCTTTCAGTTGCATGCGAGAGGTGGACGACACACAACCCAGCCCCAAGCACATCGAGTCGATAGACATGCGGGCCGCACGGGTTGGTCACCGCACGGATGAAGCGGAGCTACGGGCGTCGAATTTTTCATCAGCGTCAGTGCTGCGGTAAGGAGAAGAGATCTTACTTTGTCTGGCATCTTCATCAGTGGTCCCCTGCACCATCGCCGTTCCCAAAGACGAGCGACTTGAAGTTCTGCGCATGGGGTCAGGTGTTTGTTTGTCTGCGTTCGACAGAGGGTGCTAGCACAGAAATGGTCACGCACCTTGTATCCCGCCACTGCTCATCATATCCCCAACCCTCACTTGCGAGGTGCGTCAGCTTACGGGGTGTCTCAGATGCATATTGGTGCCATCAAAGTGTGTTTGAGTGGTATTCTGCGTCCGGATTGAAATTGCTCGTGGGAGGTGCTACTGGGCCGATGTCGGGCCAAAACGCGGGTGTAGATATAGGAATAGGATATGAATAAGTGTGTAAGTTTTCTAAGCGATTGGGCGAAATTTGAGTTAGGAAGAGCAGCCACGTCGCAGCGAGATGAGGGTAGGAGAAGAGCGACGCGGATGACGTAACACCCGCACCGCCCTCGAAAATCTCCAAGTCCATGACAAAGTAAAAGCTATGCAATATTCGGCCAATACTGAATGTACTGGCCAATATCGGTCAACCAATACTGGGGTCCAATATTCGACCAATATTTGGCCAATACATCCAGTATTGGCCGAATAGTGATCGTGATTTATTTGGGCCAAACTCCGGTGTCTCATGTACTAAATGCAACTTGAGTATTGTAAATAAATGCTAGTGCGGGGAATTGAACTTGTGACCCCTCGCGCGAACTAAGAAAATCTTAAAGCGACAAAATAACCTCTACACTAAAGTAACCATAGAAAGCTGTGGTGCTTTATGTGATACTACAGTTGTTCTGCCTCCCAGCACCATTGAGGTCCCCACTCATCTCAACTATTCTTTTGGTATGTTATGTTTACAGCTTTTTGCGGAACTTAGGGCGGGGACGGTTTTTTTCCATTTTCGATAATTTTCATGAGGAACGTCGCCACAAGCTCAAATTTGATCAGATTGCCTTGAAATTAGGCACGTTAGAATCGTATTCAAAATCTGCAGTCAACGCAATACCGGTATTTTTGATGCCATCAAAAATGAAATTTCTACTGCAAAATCTCTGTCTTCCGCAAGTCACCTGTAGCATTCGGAGTACCGCTTAGATCAACCTAGTTTTTGGAAATGTTATATCTATACATGTACCCTAGTCAACCATGATGATTCTACATGTGGTCATACCCGAATCTGCTTTGAGTGCTCTATTTTCTAAAGGAGGGGGATGACCGTTTCAACAAGGTGCACAATGAATTACAGTTACATCAAATATTATCAATCCAAAGGTCACATTGACTAGAGTACATCTATGGGTATAACATTTCCAAAATCTAGGTCAATCCGAGCAGTACTCCAAGTGCTACAGGTGACTTGCGGAAGACAGAGATTTTGCAGTAGAAATTTCATTTTTTGATGGCATCAAAAATACCGGTATTGCGTTGACTGCAGATTTTGAATATGATTCTAACGTGCCTAATTTCAAGGCAATCTGATCAAATTTGAGCTTGTGGCGACGTTCCTCATGAAAATTGTTGAAAATGGAAAAAAACCGTCCCCGCCCTAAGTTCCGCAAAAAGCTGTAAAGTAGTATTGGTAGGCAACATAAACCATAAACCATGATTGTGGTTGATGTAGCCAAAACCCATCCTTGCAGGTCACCAATCTAAAAATAGACCCAAAATGAAACTTATAGAGCCGAATGAGAGCTACAAGACTCATTAAGATTATTTTCAAGAACTGGCTTTGTTCAACCATGAATTGCCAGATATTTTCCTGGAAGCAGTGCCTTCTCAGGAATTGGATCCTCCTAATCAGGTCTGAATATGCAAGGTTGGCAAATTGTGTTCAACCCAGTTGAGTTGAGCTATTCCATAAGTGATGGTAAGATTAACTACATCAAAAGCTACAGCTACTCATAGACCGTGATAGTAGGCAATAAAAATTGATGGACTGACATAGTTCACCATAGATCAACATAGCAACCCAACACACTTTCATAGACTCCCATAGATCCCTCCGATGTTCATAGCTCATTATAGCTCATCATAGTTCACCATAGCCCACTACAGTGCTCGGGGTATCTCATAGACACTCATAGCACCCCATAGGCCCTCATAGCTGCCCTTTCGTCTATGGGGCAACTTTGGATTTTCCTGATGTTCATTCCGCAGTCGCTCGAACTGAGATCAATTTCTGTAAAGTGATTTGAGGCTACTCTAATGATGTCTCTTGAAGCACTGACTGCCTCAGAAAAGTGGCCCTGCCGGCTGACCCAGTCATTCACAGTTGGGCCAATTTCGCTGCAGGGCCGTTTAATTCAGCCGTCGCTAACTAAGATCAATTTCTGTAAAACGAGAGGCTACTCTGATTTTGCCCCTGGACAAACTGGCTGCCTCAGAAAGCGGCCCAGCAGACTTTTCATCAGGTATTCCGTTGAACTGACCGTTCATATCAGTGTTAAGTTGGTATACTCAAATTTTCTACCCCCGAACTTCTTGCCGTTTCTCTTGTTTCTCTACTTGGCTTTCTCGGGCTTTAGCACCCTACCAGAAAGGTTTTTCGGAGACCCAACCGGAACAGCAGGCCTTGGTTCTTCAAACCACGATGATCAACCATACCTTCTCGCGAGTCGTCCAGCCGGACTGGTTCCACGACAAACTTCTGATTGTCCTCATTTCAGTATACAATCCCAGTGCACCCCTACCAAGTGCAAGGCCCTCCTCCTCTACAAAAATCGTGACATTGGACCGTTGAGTACTTCAGATCAACTTTTGGAAGTGCTGACGGCCATCTGGAGATCGGAGGACTTCCAGGAATACACTAGGATGGTTTACATGTCGTTTCCGCATTGCCTTGTCGCCTTGCGAGAAAACGACTTCTCGTGGTTGACTATTAACTCGAATTTTTCGTGTTTTTCTTGTTTTAGGGATTTCTTTAGTGTATTATCTATTGTCATCAAAGTAAAATTACAAAGTGGCCGTCCATATGTCTAGCAACCATTCTATGTAAAAATCCGGTCTGAAAATCTGTTGTGTGGCTCGAGATAACGGAGACGGAGGAAGATTGATGGCACCTTCCTTTTTTGGGGGTGGCATCAGATTTCGCCGCCACTGTACTGTACAGTATGGCAGTGTACTCTGGCATTTTGGGGCATGTGAAACACCTGCATTTTGTCGGGTTTAAGAGTGGTTATACAAGTTCAATCGTGCGGCAAGACTCTTTCGTGGAAAAAACATGGCAAAAATATAGGGCCGGATTGGAGTTGCATGCTCATGCTTAGGATCCTAACTTTCCTGGACGGCCGATTCACCAAGGTTAGCGTTATTTTTAACCGTTGAACATGCATACTGACAGATTCGGTAGGAAGCTCACTTCGCACGAGAGGCACACAAGGCCGGGCAGATTAAATCGCGGGCGGCAGCAGATAGAGTGCGTACCGATAATCACATTCCGAAGAGACGCATCACATCTACCTCAGACAGTGACGACGAGTACATCAGCGTCCAAAAGGATGCATATGCTTACTATAGTCGACAGCGCGACGTCTAACTCGACGAACACAGTGTGACAGAGGCCTATATGATACCTGACCTGTACTTAGTGTACGCTCCACTGCAAGCGATTGTTTACTTGACTAGCCTTTTTCTGTGCAAAATCTATGCCAGAAAAAAATACAGCTGAAAATCTGAAATATTGTTCAACAAGCTTTCAAATATTTGTGGAAGGTTCTGACCTCGCATGGATGATGATCCTGCATTTTTTCCTTAATTTGTCGAATTTTTGGTGCCCGTCACGCGAAGTTCAAGAGTCTGTTGAATTGTTGAATTGGTTGAAACTGTCACGCATCACACCCCCTGTCGATTTGAAAGTAATGATACGGACTCTAAGATGGGCGCATCAACGCGATCCGGGACGTGTGGTGCAAGGAGCGGCGCATGGAAGACACGCACCGGACGAGGGCGGTGTTTCCAGCTGGGTATGCCCATTCTACGGTGGGTTGCAGGAAAAGTGAAAAGGGAAAAAAAAAACTGGGAGAAAAACCGAAGGAATGGAAAAAAGGGAGGGAAAAAAAGGCTACTGATACCAGGCGGGGCAATTTTGCGCTATAAAACGGGAGGCATAGCTACAGAGGTGAAAATAAAATAAAAGATTTGGTCATTTTGTCGCGAACACGTCCAATAAATTAAGGCTTTGCCATATTTACATAGTCAACTGAAGCCATCTTTCGCGCTGAACCTCGATTCTTCCCACCAACTTCAAACTAATTCCCTCCACTGAACTCTGTTCAATGGGGAGCAAGCAGATGCAGTCTCGGGTAGGTCCAAAGGCTATACAACTGTAGTCTTGTAGCAATCAGGGCCCGATTGTTGGGCAGCTGCCTGATTACGCAATCAGGTGGCTGTGCCCACGGCGTTTCTTTCCTTCGTACCTCAATGAATACAACATGAATATATGTAAAACAGTCTGTACAGTTTCATGAAGTGAAATTGATGATATCCTCCAGCAAGAATTAAGTGTTTTGGCTACCCAATCCTTCAATCCATGATCAAGCAAAAAAAATGATTAGATAATCTGTTGTTCGCAAATCTATCCGATATCATCACAATAGCTGTACCAATCGCTTAGGTGTAAGGGAAGGTTTGTCTCATTAGACGGACCTCTACATGCTCAAATATTTGCAGAATTATTGCCTGAGAAGTGGTCCCAGAGCAAGGCCGCAAAATATTGATGGGTCGGCCAACAAGATGGTCTTGTTTGCTAACAGACCCTATATTGATACTTACTTGTTCGTCATCAATATAGGGTATCTGTTACGGAGACTAATACAACTGCAGGTAAATGTGTGTTTTGTAGTGAGAAACACTCAATCTCCTCTAGTCTAAACTTACAGGTTAATGAACTTGCAATTCAACATCTACTTTTGCGTTCTTGAGTATCCAATGCGGCCACATGATGTCGAACAGAGCTGATAATATAGTATACTTGCCATCATACGGATGAACAACTTCATTACTACCTGCTATCAGACCCCAGGAACCACTATGAGTGCATTTTTCAAGTTTCCAGAAGATAGAGGATGTATTGTCTGGTGGAACCTGCCCAAACCTTGACCTGTGGCCCCAGACCCGCAGGGGCTAGATGATGGTAAAATACACCCCTTCGTATTTCAAACAAAATCTAGTGTACGAAGAACTTGCCCCGAGTTATATACTAGGGCCGAAAAACCCTCTGTACGTCCCTATACACTGATGCCGTCAAAGTGATTAATTGCTGTTAAATACAGTTGGTCCAAATCATGGGTTTGGTGCTTAATGCAGGGGTGGGTACCTCGTGGAATCGCAGAGCACATGCTCGCGCGACTGGAATGCCTCGCCACAGGGGCACGTTCCCCATGACTTAAACTGCGTTCGATGTGTCCACTGTCGGCCGGTAGAGATCTAGAGACAATGTGGAACTCAGATTCGGCGGCTACATGTGCATAATTTCGACAGATAAACCCCTAGAATATTCAACAATAAGAAAAAGTTCATACGTGCATCCCAAGGCTGAAGGAAAAAAACTCAGCAAGGACGAGAACTCAACTTGTGTCGTACAGCGACTAGGCTTTCTTTCAAGCTCTTCAAGTTTGTTTGTCCTTTAATCTGGAGAGACCGAGTTACAAACGGATCGGTCATGGAAGCAGCGACTGCTCGCACCAGCCATCCGTCGAGAGCCGCGGGCCCCAGCAGGGCTTCTCTCCGTATATACTCCAATCAGTAGCATCCGGGGAAAAGATGCCATAATGCACTCACACCTGAGAGACCGAGGCCTGTGATGGCAACGACTGCCGGCCAAGGGTTTAGTTGAAACTTGAGGAAGTCAAGAGGCTCATCTTACTATGGGACCGAGTCAAGCCCTCGGCTTGTTCTATTTTCCGCATCTCCTTGGCTGCAGTCTGCGGATGCAATGAGATCAGGAAACAAATCAGAGAAACACGCCGAAGCCCACTGACCACGCCCGTCCATTCTGGGTGCTACGTTAGGCTTCGCTGTAATCTCGGGTTTCACGGACTGACCGTGGCATAGATATATCACTATGTGGAGAGCCCGAGTTAGGAAAATACATAAAAACACAAATATTACGCACATCCAAATAACATGCGGATGCATCTCCCTAAAGACCTCCAAGGCACACACTCCGTCCTCCGCTTCATACGTTGTCACGTTGGAGTTCTTCAACATGCGAATCAGGATCTTGCGGCTGATGGCATCTGTACGCGGTTAGTCAGCAAATATATAGGAACAACAAAGAACACGAACTATCGTCAATGACAAGGATCTTCAGGTTTTTGCGTCTTGTCCTCCGGTTTCTCCATCTTTTTTGAAGTGGCGAGAATCTGCGGCGGTACTTTGAGGGGACACCGAATTCAACTTGGACAGTCGCGGGTCGAGTTTTAGTTTTTGGGCCGGTTCCGCAGAAATGAGCGTCTGTCGCATTATCTGTGTTGTGCCTGCGGGGTGCAGTTCAATATCCTCCACGGGCAACACAACTGTGAAGATCGATCCACCGCCGGGGCAGGATTCAACGGTGATGTCGCCGTGCATCCGTTCCACGACGGACTTGCATATGTGCAGGCCTAAAGACGTGGATGTTAACAAATGTAAACAGGGCAGGAAGAGGCATACCCAAGCCGGCGCCGGGCGAGAACGAGTCCGCTTGCGTGAATGGGTTGAAGAGTTTTGAGAGAAACTCTGGGGCGATGCCGCGACCGGTGTCTTCGACTCGCAGGATGATATGCCGATCTTCATCGCCTTCCTCGTTCTCTTCTAATGCGGATCCAGATGTGAGGGAGACGGTGATGAGACCTGTAGATTTCGACAGTCAGCTTCTATCGGTCGTTCGGGAGATAAACTCAGACCCTCGACGGTGTATTTGAGGCTATTCGTGACCAAGCTTTTCAATATCCTGCGCAGCGATGAATATTAGTCTGAAGTGGACGTCTCAGTGCGGAAATGCGAACTCACCGCATAAACCCGGAAAGATCCAAACTGACCCACCAATTCTTCAACATCGAGCGATCCTCATACTCAACCACCAGACCAACAGGCGGTGGTGACGTTGATTCAGCAGCGACCGACTGCCACTGCACGCGCTTCAACCAGCAGGACCGCGTTGTTTCCACAGTAACCTGGACGAGGTCGACAAGGACATGGCGCGGTCGGCCGGCGCTGTCCGCTCCTTGGTGCAATGGCTGCGCTGTCTTGCCAAAGTCGAGTCTACTCAGCGAAATGAAATCAGCAGGCGGTCAAAATTTAGGTAGGGGACCTACATATCGTCGACTATATCGCGCAGCGCGGCACCGCAAAATTCCGCGGAGCTGGTAAGTCGTCAGTTTCGTGACGACGACAATGCGAGCGAAAATACCCACTCCAGTAGTCCCGGCAGAACCGAAAGCTCTCCCGAGGACAGCGTATCGCGCACGAGATCCAGTTGCTGAAATGGGTGAATGACGTCAGCACACCCCACTAGCACGCAAGGAGAGGCCATACCCCTAGAAGCCCGTGCAAGGGCGTCCTGAGTTCATGAGTACCAACGCCAAATTTTGCGTGAGCACCATGACCAATACTTTGGGAGAGAGAAAAACGCATCTGATTTGGGAAAGGAAAGCTATAGCGGTCCCAATCAGCCTGACATGCCCTGAGGGAGAAGGGGCTGCGCACCTGTCTTCGCCGCGTCCGCCTCGACGACCGCGTTTTGCGCGAGCCGGACAACCAGCACGACACCGACATTACTCGCAAACGTCACGTCGGCAGACTTGAAGGAAAAGAACGGCTGAGCCGAAGCGACGACGATGAGCATGTTCGGCCGGTGGCTGGTGTAAAACGGGAGCACGAGGTGCGGAACGGCGCCAGTCAATTGGAAGACCGGGCTCCCCGGTTCGGAGGAGGAGCGCGCTAGCAGTCGTTCCAAGCCTGAGAAGCTCCCCGACCCGGGGGAAACCGAACGGGCAGTCTGTAATTTATGTGAGTTGAGGGAAGAGGGGAGGAAAGGAAAGACGGACTGCGACATATCTATCCAGGAAGCCGGCAATCACAGCCATGGCTTCTGGGGCGTTGAATCGTTCTTCTTGGCCGTTGTACACTGCGGAGCAGGAGCTGCCGAGAATTCCTCTGGACAGACGTACTTGCGCCTCCGAGTCTTGACTATCTACAACCCAGCTGTGGGATCTCTCTCGGCGAGGAGTTAGCTGATTACAGATACATTAGCGCTAGAACTTGACATAAGGGGGCAAACTGTACATACCACGGTCGCATGAAAAGAGGTGAGGTCGATGATAACAGCGAAATCAGCCTCTAGCAGTTCCTGGAGTGACTTCGCCGCATTCGCAAAGAGACCGGATGTCAACGTCGCCATGTCAATCCCCCTCCGTGTCGCAGCAGACTCGAAGCCTTGCACGGGCGGTTCCGCCTTGGCAGCATGTACCTTTCTAATTCCCCAAGGTTCATTATGACTCACTCACTCAGTACTTGGACGCCCACGACGGACTACCTACGACGCAATCCGAAATTCAACGGCCCACCTCGTTACGATTGCGTGTTGGTCAAAACCGAGACTAAGCCCTTCTTTGCCCAGCTTCTCTACATGTTCTCCTGCACAGTGGAAAAGAAATCCCACCCCTTCGCGCTCATTCTTCCAATGGACGGCCCCGCCGGTTCTTCGAGACGCATTGACAAGGCCCTGTGCTTTCATCGAGTCCATGCAAAGCTCAGGAAGAAATGAGAGATCATTTCTGTCCATTCCATCACCCGCGGGGCGGTCTAGTACCGGACTTTGACAAACCTAGTGATAGTCTGGCTAGGTGAATGCACCCCCAAACACACACACAGACCCCGGGCGAACCACGTTGTGTAATATTTGCTAAATTTTGTGGCTGTGCACATATTTTATCTCTTCCTGGTGCTTTTGAAAAGGAGCTCAGGGATGCACAAGTCAAGCTATGATTGCGACGCATAAAGATTGTATAATCAATTTTGGTGGGAAATATACTCCGAGTCATCTACAAGCTACAGAGTTGAAACCCGGATCCGAAAAAGACCCAGAAGCGAAAAATATGATATTCTAGGCACAATTTTGAGGTGGGTAACCCGATTCTTTTGTGTGAGACCCTCATAGAGATCATGAACAATCCCCACTTGAGCAAAAAAGCCAATACCAATTGTTGGCTAGCACAGAAAATTGCAAACATGCCAAAAAGCAAAATGTGTGGCTGTGCCAGAAGTCCTGAGAAGAGAATCATTATTGTGAGCGCCCCCTATTTTATATAGACCTGAAATTGTATGTGGGAGGGCTTCAGCACTTCCTATCCCTCCTCATAGTCTCAGATTGTCACAAGGGTATAATCTACTCCCGTGCATGACCCCATTTTTCGGATCGGGGCCCTCCACCAAAAAATAACGGGCTCATGTTCCGTAACCACCCGTCGTAAAAATCTGAAAATATTTGTTGACACACTTAAAAGCCATTGTATCGTATCAACCTATTTTGTTTTACGAGTGCTTGCATTGCCGTTGAGATATACGGAAGAACATAATTTTTTTCGGATCCGGGTTTCAACTCTGTACTTAGTACCAAAAAAACATCAAACATCCATTATATCGGGCAAATGTGCTTGGATGCTTAGTGTTCAAAATGACATTCCAAGGCATGTGATTCAAAATGCCATTCCAGGGCATGGGGTTCAAAATGCAAGTATCTCGCGGGATTCATTCAAACCTTAAATATGTCAAGTGCTCCCTTATCCCTCCTGCTCTTGGCTGAATTAAAACCATTCGATTGTGAGGCACAGGGTTCAAAATGGCATTACGAAGCATGTGCTATCAGATGGGATAAGGGAGCCCTAGACAAATTTAAGGTTTGAATGAACCCCGCGAGATATTCGCATTTTGAACCCTCATTCAGTGCCCAAAGTTTTTTAAAACCCCGCTCGCAGCCGTTCGCTCGCTAACGTTCACCGCAGGAATCCCAATCGGACCCCCTCACGTGAGGTGTCCGAGGCCGAGATAGCGGAAACAGAGCAGCTCGCAGAGATCGAGGATCAACAGGTTGTTGAAGAGGAATTAGCTCAATACAAGGCCGAGGGGATCTTGAATGATCGGAATCCCGAATATGCGGATTTCGATCTCCTTCGTTATTGGCAGGTACTTTCTTTGCCTTTTGCCATGTAGCTCTTTCGCTGATACTCATTTCTTCTCAGCGCAGGGAGTTTGTATTCCCAACTCTTTACCTGGTGGCCCTCAATGTATTGCCCGTTCAAGCCTCGGCTGTTCCTTGCGAGCGAGTGTTCTCCTCGAGTAAGGAAACGGATGCATTGCGCGGAAATCTGTCTCCAACCGTCATCGAGATGCTCCAGATTCTTAAGTTCATCTATTGTAATGGGTGCATCAACTTTACGGAGGGATGGATCGCCACGGAAGAGGAGCTGTCGGTGATTGATGTTGACTACATTTATCTCGGAAGTGGCCCCAAAATCCTATATCATCCAATATGAAACATTTTCGCAGGTTTCTCTCTGTCAATAATTCCGATGAATTAGCCCGAATTATCTAGCACGGTTTCATCCAAATCCATGAAGAACTGACCGAGTTATGGGTAATTCTTTGAAAATGTCCCAAACTGGAAATTTTTCGTTCTCGCATTCGGTTCCGACATTACCTGTAATAGCGTCGTGCTCTGAGTCAAGAGACGCGTCAGCATGCGTCAATCTATGGAAAAGAAGTCCTACCCAATAACTTCACCATGGTGGGAACAAGAGGAGTTCACGGTCACAGTGGTACCTGTGATGTGCCAGTGAAAAACTAAATAAATACACAGAACTTGCCTTGAGACATTGTGGATATAAACTAGGACAACATGGTCTTCACATAGAAACGAGGGTTGTACTTTGAAAGAGAGGATGATTGAATAGAAGCCTGAGTAACCTTGAAGGATTGAAGGGCCGATGCCTCCTTAAGTCGGGACATAAACAAGTCCGCGGCCCCGAGATCCTCAACCCGTTTTGTTTGTCCAAATCGGCCAACGGAAACGCACCGGTTGGAGCCTTCACAGTCACTAACAGGGAAGCGCAACACAATACATAGGGTGTTTCAAATATCAAATTTCGGGCCCAACTTGGTGTAATAAAAAACAGGTTCTAAACTCGATTGTTTGGCTCCTCAGGCTCTAACCCTTCTGATTTATCCTTGACGCAGACGCTTCGATGAAGAGTTCTGAAAGTTACCTTCCCCCGGCGCTTCACACTGTGTGAATTGATACCCTCCTTCCCGTCGTCAACCAGTGACACGACGCTGTCGGGTCCACAATCATCTAGATCATCCTCCCCAGGCAGGATCCCTACCGATGGTGCCCCCGTCTCCTCGGTGGCGAATGCGGCAGCCTCGACAAAAGATGGAAAGACAGGTGCCGGCTGCTTTGCAGGCCACGCGTTTGCGACCCGCGCGTTTGCAGATAGTGCAGAGACAGTGATACAGCGGCGCACATGCCTCCCGCCACAACTGGAACAATATGCATCAGCAAGAAGTCCGTCGAGAAAAGGAAGAAACGCACGGCTGCCAGAACATCCATGCTACTGGGGGGCAGATGTGTAATTGTTTTGGGCACGTACGGAATCTGCCCAAGCTGGCGCGGGGTAGGGAGGAGTGAAAGCAGGCGGTTTGCGAAGGGGAGGGCTTCTCGGCTCTTATTCCAATCTGTGCCATCGAACCATACGCCTTCCTCGTGCAAGTTGTAAAGGACCTCCGCAAGCGACATACGCGCCACACATACTGCGGGGTCCAGCGTTCTGTCCACACCCGCGGCCGCTGCCTTGTTGACCTCGAGCGCAGACTCGACTACGACGCGCCGCACCACATTGCGCAACGGGGGGAGGAGGATGTCGCGCATCTGACGGATATGGCGTTTTGTGCGGCGGTCGGTCGAAAGCGAGGGGGTGGGGGGTGGGGGCCCTGGAGGCCTAGGTTACGACCAGTAACTGAAGAGGCTTCGTTTGACAAAGGATAGACCGCATTGATGAGGTTGACTTCCCCGCTGACTGCAAAACACAGCTGGTCAGCGAGGGACGCGGAATAGAACACAGAATAAGTACAATAGCACGCATCCAATGGCGCCAGCCACAGGCCCATCGAGCACTCGTGCCCGTGCCCAATCGTCGAGCGCCAGCTTCTTCACATGCGGTTCGAGTGCGAGTGCTGCATCGTCGTCATCTTCTGTGCCTGGCTCCCCGCAATCCTCATCAACGTCGGAGCCACAGCTGAAGCGTTCAGCAGCGAGCGCCTGCTTCATGAACTCTGTCCAGCGTGTCCGAGCATGCAGCCAACCGCATTCGCCGGCAACGGCAAGCACCTGATGTGTAGTGCCATCCCCAAAATCCACAAACGCGGCGAGCGCGCCACGCACCACTGGATCGGTGGGCGAAAAACTTGCTGGCGCCGCGCACCCGAGGGCACTAAACAGCTCCTTTGCCGCCTCAACGCCAAACATGCCGTGCGGAACGGGGAGGCCCAGGCCGAGCGGGTCAGTGGCGGCGCTGCCTAGCAGCAGCGCGGACCGCCAGAGCCACTCGGCACGGCACGCGCGACAGGTTGCGTGCGCGCCTGGAAAGACTGCTTGATCGTCGTTCTTCGCGACCGTGTTATCCTTGAGACACATTCCACACCATTTCTGGTCGTAGTGCGCTGCGCATAAAGAGATGGGGCCAAACCGTACTGTGTAAGTTGTACCGGTAGCCAAGCCCGGTTGGGGGGCTTTGATGCAGCATGGGACGCACGACGACGACAGCAGGATGCTAAACTGAGAGTAGGGAGAGGCGGTGGGAGGGCGCGAATGGAACACCAATGGAGTGTTCAGGTCGAGCAGCTGGTAATGTCGGTAGGGGTCCAAAAGAGAAATAGCATCGTTCCAAAAGTTGTGAGTTTCGACTATAATCATTGGGGGGGGCAATTGCTAGCGTTCTTACAGGGAACGGGTTGCCACAGACTCACGCGCTTGTCCCCAGGATACACACACGTTCATGAGATCTTCCATCCTGCGCGTGCATCGAATGGCACCGTAGACCAAACTATGGCGTTGGTCTTCCCAGACGGACGGCAGGGGCGTGGCATCGAACTCAGTGCGAAGGTGGAACGTCGCTAACACTCTGGGGAGATGAAGAAGGGTAAATAATAACCACACAACGAACGTGGACGACAGGAGATGCACCTTACGGTCCTGGGGGGAAGTTGCGGCCACGAGCGGCGGGCCTTTCCCTTGTGCATCTTTGCCGCCACGATGTGAGTGGGGACCAGCGGCTGGGCCGCTGCTTCTGTTGTCAGTGTCATCCGACAAGGAACCGATTTATCGGGTTAGGTTAGGGTTAGGGTTCCCACGCAACGCGTGGCAGGTCACGAGCTGATGAATCTTTGATCTGCCGAAAACGGGAACGGGAGATGAAATTTGACAGCTATCCGCAAAACTGTAGACGTTTTTTGGAAAAGTTGAGTTGAATCAAAAGTGATGTCATCAATCTCGTGCCTTCGCTCCACCAACACTGTCACCGCATCGCCAGTTACCCAAGGGGCCGTTGGCATGATACTGTTCCCTTTCGTTCAATTCGTATGACTCCCATCGATTTTCACCAGATTTTTTTTCCCTTTTAGCATCTGGCATATAAAAAGGGCAGAAATGGGGAAAAAACCAAGTCGATACCTCAAAAACTGCAAGAATTCCACGGAAAAAGGCTGCGAAAAAGGGCAGGAAAAAGGTCTACTGTGAAACCCCCCACATCTATCTCCTTTTTCTTCCCTTTTTGCTCCCTTTTTTGCTCCCTTTTTTCAATAATCTGTGTATACGACGTAGCTTAAGGGTCCTAAAGTGTTTCATGATCCTTGTTGAGCATATTTAATCCTTCAGGCCTTTCCCAGTATAGTCAAGTGGTCAAACTGGGGTTATATTTACAGAAACAGAAAAAGGGAGCAAAAAGGGAATCAAAAAAGGGCGGGAAAAAGGGCAGCAAAAAGGGAACCGTGAATGACCCTATAGGGCTGCCGCCCGTTGCCGTCGCGACGGTTCGACGGCACCCGTCGAACGGGTGCCGTGCCCGTCCCGTCGCCCATTTTTTTACCCAAGCAACGGCCCGTCAAACGACGGCCGCGACGGCCGTTTCAGCGGGTCATAAATCTACTTTCAAACTGACACTTTCCATGGTCGAGGGGTGAACATAAGACTTGAATAAGAATTTCCTCGAAGATGCGCAGGTATTTGAGCATTGTTGGCGGTGGGAGGGGGTATGTGAGAGGAATAATAAGGGTATCCGAAGCTCTGAGGGTATGGTGCCCGTCGAGGCGGAAATAAATTTGAACCAGGACTGGGGGAGGGAGCAAGGGTATGAGCAGCGCCTCTAGAGAGGGTTGCACTGGTTGGCAAAATGGGATGGCGAAGATATATTGCGGTAGTAAGACGAGGATGATAGTGAAGGCTGCGCGTTCGGTGGTGGAACATAGCCGCGATATAGTGGTATAGGTACCGGACAATGTACAGAAGGAGTCGAGGGTGTCTGGGGTGCGAGGGGTGTTGTCGTAGGTCGTGGTCGGCGCGATGAAGGAGCAGCGTCATCGAGAGTTGTGCCATGTGTGGGATGTACTCGTTTGCTTGCGATGGGTAGCTGGGCCTGATTTTTTTCGAGGTGCTGGGGGTGGTAGAGCGGGGATGTCGAGACCTTTCATGTGGACATAAAGTCGGTTTCCGAGTGCATCCCAACGAGACCAGCTCGACTGAAGCAGCTGCTCGAGAAGCTCGATACTCTCGACAGGTCCAATGGATTCCAGGAGCTCGCAGGTGGTGTCGTCGAGAATCGCGTGAGGCGCGAAAATGGCAAATGGGTAATGCATTTTCTTGATTTCGCGCCGCCACTTGAATAAAGACTCGCGAACCGAGTCCACTGGCGGACCTTTTCGGATCCCCTTCTGGCGCACCGCTCTGACCGGCTGGCCGGGCCGAACATGGTCAAAGAGCTTCGGGTTGCAAATGTCGCAACAAGTTTCCTTTGGTACAACTGCAGAGGTATCAGCAAACAACGAAACATTCGGGGAAAGAAAATCCATACTTGGTGCACCATTCTTAAAAATGTGAGACAGGATTATGCGCCGACAAATAGTTGCTTGGACGACCGCATACAGCCCTTCCGCTGGCGCATCTGCGGGGATTTCGGCGTGCGCATCTTCTAGCGCCGTAATCCCGTCGTTTACGCCTTTAAACCAACCGCGCTTTTGGCCATGACTTTCAGCGTAGTCCTTCTCCTGCTTTTTACCTCGTTGACCGCTTCCACCACGTCCCCCAATCCCTCTGCCCCTTCCACGACCGCGCCCTCGAATTGGAGCAGTACTCGGAGGCGCAGGATTATCGGACCCGGAGGAAACTTCAAAGACTTTTCCACGAGCATAACTGCCGTGCCCTGCATGCCAGGGCTCCGAGCAACTCGCCCAGCACGCTAGATCCAAGACGACAGGTTCTGTGGTAGCTTCCACTGAACCACTAGTTCGACATTAGGTATATCACATCCCTGGGTACAAGAAAGGTCAGTAAAAAGATTATCGCATAAGTCAGGAGCGAACCATTCCCGCGGCATCGGTGCAGACGAGGATTCACACAATTCCAGCTTTGAAAAGTGCCATACATGCGCCCGATATTCGCGCGACATTCCAGCGTTATACGGCCGCACTAATCCGCGGCTCCGATAGGCGGGATGCACCCGCGCGTTTAGATGATCTACAAGTTTGCCGCCGTCTGGAATGTCGTCGCTATACAGAAATGCGAGTTTGATATCTTCGGGTTTGGCCTCTGGATCCACCATAAAATCGACATCCCTGTATGAGTTGGCAGGGTGCTCCATCGAGCGGATGATTTGCGAGACGTTGGGTCGATCGTTTCCGACATTACAAAATATGTGGTTCTTGGGATCGAATTGAAGCTTGACAATCAAGTCCTGGTGAACCCGTGGTGTAAGCGTTGCAGTGACTGCAACAATAGGGGTGGTGCGAGGCAGGAATGTTCGAATGATTCCGATCGAAGCATATTTTTTGCGAAAGGATGCACCCCAGTGAGAAACACAGTGGGCTTCGTCGATGAATACAGACAGGCAACGAGATCCAAAGGTAGGCTTGCGGAGTACTCCGTCGATGAAACGGCGCGACAGGAGCATCTCAGGGGAAAGCATGACAATCTGCCATTCTCCTGCGACAATTTTCTGTTATGAAGATTAGAATTGCGAACGCATTGCCCATTGAAATTCTGACCTCCATAATTTGCTTTGTGCAACCACCATTAGCACTGTTAATTGCCGTCGCTTTCAATCCAAACTCATTTCGGAAGGTCGAGACCTGATTTAAAGAGTCAGAAAATCGAAAAAAAGCATTATAGCTCGCACCTGCTCATCGTGTAGAGAAAGGAGCGGCGAAACCATTAGTGTCACCTTCCCCTTGCTAGAAGGAAGTAGATGGGGGCCGGCTGCGATCCCAGTCTTCCCCGCACCAGTGGAAGCATGTACAAGTACAATTTTTGTGCGCCCATGCACTCGAGCTGGAAGTCCTTGGCTCCATTGGTCCATTTCGTGTAGTGGGTGCGTATTAAGCCAGGTAATACCTCAAGTTCCTTGCGAATGGTTTCAAGCTGTTCGGGTGTAATTTTTGCACCTGTTCGCGGGGCGCGCCGAACTTTAGGGGTCTTGCCGTGCTTGCGAATTTGAAGGGGCGGCATTGACCGCGAAAAAAGACTTGTGAGTACAATTCACAGCCATGGCGGAAGGATTTACCGAAAAACAGGAGTGTCCCGCGTAGTGCAAGGAGTGTAAGAGAGAAAGGGGCAATTTCAAATTTACATTTTGCCAAATGCCGCCATGCAGCCGACCTGTGAATCGGTATACTGTGCTCAGTTTCTGACGCCGCTGAACCAGATGAGCTCGAAAATCCTACCACATACGATGCCGATGTTCTCCCTCCCTCAGACGAGCCTGAGCCCCTATCTGGCAGGGACTCTGAATCCGGAATGCAAACCCTGTCCCGCGCTTGAAATCTCTTCTCATGCTGTCTCCCAACTTAATAGGGTTACTGGCACCTCCCGGCGCTGGAACATGCCAGTAAGTCCGCGATCTATTCAACTGTTAGTTTCGTTACCAAAATGTCGAAAGAAAAACCCGCCTCATCATTGGCAATGTTTTCTTCCTCGCTGTAGGAGTCTTCACCTGAGTCAGAGGGCTCAATCAACCCTAAGTTCCGCAAACGGCTGTAAAACAGTTTTCAAACAGTGTTCGCACCGAGAAACCGGTGGTCCATCAAATCACTGGCGTTCGGCTTTCGATCGTCTGGGAGTGTAGCTAACATTCCTATGATGAAAAAAACCCTCACAACTTTGACAACCTTCTTCTCAGTGAAATCCAGGACAAGGTCGAGGCCGTCTTTGGCTACATAGATTTTCTCATATTGGACTCGTGCGTGCAACGCGATTTTGCCGCTCCAGTGCCGCTGCACCGCTCTGCAGCAAACAGTGGCAGCTGGTGAAACAAGGTTCACTTCTTCAAACTACGTACTGTGGCAGCAGAAATCAATTGACCGTGGGATTTTTTATATTGCGTTGTCTATATCGTGTCAATGTATGCAAGGATTCCTTAGGGTTCAAAGTAGTTAACGGTAGCCCTGCAAGTGTAGTTTTTACCTGAATTTATTTGGGTGAATGTGCTTCGGGGTTTTGGAGTTATGGTGGTCTTTCGTAGACAGACACTCCAACGATGAAGCTCGTACCTCGCTTGTTGGGGTCTGTTAGTAACCGCGGGGATCTGATCGCGTAGGCCCGATTTCATCTGGGTTAAATTTCCTGTAACTCGGTGAGGAGACTTATTTGATGCCAAAACTTGATTCCAGCACCTCAAAAGACCTGTGGAATTTGTCCTTCAGTCAAAGTAGCGTGGGCGGAGTTTTCAACCGATTTTCTTTGAAGTTCGACCTGGCGACCGATTTCTTCTCAGTTAAATTTCTTGTAACTTGGTGACGGGGCATATTGGATGCCAACCCTTGATTCCAGCACCTCAAAAAAGTTGTGGAATTTGGTCTTCAGTCGGAGTAGTGTAGGCGGAGTTTCACCCGATTTTCTCTCACCGAGACATTGTTCGTACTGAGTAATCCGAACTTTGAGCGCGGACATCAGCTTATACTTTTCGGGTGCTCCGGTCCATCAAAGTGGATACCCTGAGCGCAAACAAAAATGCGGTCTCAAATCGACCCGCTCAGGATGGCCATCAAAAATCCAGGGAGAACTGTCGATTTTGATATCCTCGCGTGATCAAGGCACGAGTGATCGAAAGGATAGGGTTTGTGCATAAGTGAAACGTTGGAGGTGACGCAGTCGCCTCTTGCTTCTGCTCTACGACCATTGCCGCCCTTCCGGACTCGACGCTGGCCCTCCTCCGACTTCGTTTTTGTTTGCCCACCGACCCTCCCTATGGCTCTCTTCGAAATTTGCCGTTTAAGTATGTAGACTACTTACTACTGACATACTAGCGGTGGAAATAATGAAAAATAATGCCTATTGTGGCTGTGTCCTGGGCCAAAATTTTCTCCGGCCAATTTGGCCACTAATTTTTGGTAGCGGCAGCTACCGCAGTCCCCACGCCGACTGCCAATAGCTTTAATACCTCTTCCGGTAAAACCCACTTTTGCCATGATCATCGGGTGATGCGCGAATACCACTGAAGTCAGTGGCCAAGGTGGGCTCGTTTTCTCGAGCTTCTTTTTGGGCCAGCTGGTCCTTCAAAGATGGTTTCTTCCTCCTTTCTTTGTTAGTAGAGTCCTGGATGGGGATGCGAAGCTGGTCCGAGGGAGGAGGAGGAGCCTTTTCTTCGTCATCAGCCGAAGAAGTCGGGGGACGATTCAGGTGCCGAGCTGCCACGGACTGGTGTTTTGTCGGCTGGGGCATGGACAGAAGCAATCATTAGAACGAGAAGATACCCTGCGTAGCGAAATGGCGATCTGAGCGTAGTAAAAAGGAGGACGAAGAGCAAGGACTCGAGGCGCGTCTCAATATTGATTGTAGTCACGCGTGACTGTACGCGTTTCGAGTAGCCGACAGATAAAATCCATCGTTAATTCAAATCTGAATAAATTTGCTTGGTTCTACGACGAAATTTGTTCAAAAATGGCCGTTCCACAAAAGTACTGTGGCGGATTTTTTGAATTCACCTCACCTCTTGAGGAACTGCCAAGGATGGCGCTGAATTGCTTGTATTTCGGTGGATGTTGAGATAAATGAAATTCTGCCACAGTACTTTTATTTTAATGCCTATTTACTAACCCACTTCTCTCTTGACATGGGTCCGAAAATGTGTTCCCAAGAGGCTGATGACTTTGCAAAACTGGAACCGACATCTTCTGCGAACCAGACACGGACAAAGCTCCCGCTTTGTGATCGGCCGATGCCTGTTCCTACTCTAAGGCATACATCATCGTCTCAAAATCAGACTCAATCGGGCATAAAAATTATCCAAAAAGTGCGGTCGTGCATTGATCGAGTTTAGAACTTGTTTCACAGTAGTCTAATACCGCACGGTAAGGAATGGCTTCAACACTCACATCATCCCAACGTCGCGACGCTGGGTGTCCTTCACAAAACACGGAATGATCTGCCGCGACGCAGTACAGCCTCCGCACAGCCTGACTGCGGGCTCTTACTTCCTCTGGATCGAGCAGCACATATAAGACGAGCAATCCTGCCAGGCGACTTCAGCTTTCGATGCCCATCTCCCCTGGGCCAGCGTGATCCCTGCAGCGAATTTCTTTTTCACCTTGCTTGTACATTGCAATCCTCAGCACCTATGTACTTCGAATTCCCATCCATTCTCCGAATCTCATTTCCTAAACATCGAGCACGACGAAACATCCATTTCTCCGCCACGGTGCATGCTAAACAGCTCACTTTTCTTCATGCCGGGGTGTTGATTACACCTCGGGCACTGAATGAAGAGGAGGCCGTGATCCCTTGGGTGTCGGAATTTCTGTTCGCACCATTTCGCCTCGCTCTCGCGCTGCAAACCCCTCTGTTCAATCGAAACCTGGATGTTCCGACAGCTGTCATCTCGGAGCCATCGAAAACCACGCCAACGATATTCTGGCAGATGTCCTTGCTACAACGTAAACATCCTCCACTAGTCTTTATCTTGTTGCACTTGCGATAAGAACAGAGCAACGTGTGGCAGAGCCCGCCCGACTAGACATTATTCAGCTTCGAACAAAGGATAAATTTTATATCCTAAAGGTTTGATCAGGTTTTCTATTCGCACTATACATTAATTCGTTCCCACAGGTTACAGCTCTCACCTGGCGCAGCCATATCTTGCCCTCGTCATGTGCTACTCTCACCAACCCGTCTCTCATCAAGATCGGCCATATTCAATCAAGCAGAGTCTCCAGGCGATCTCCGACGCATTCTCCCTCCCCGAGATCAAGACCAAAAATGCAGGCAGTCTTTGTACGAAAAAGCGTTCACTCTAAAAGCCGTATCAAGGCCATGCGCCCCTTGAGATGCCGCTTCATATCTTCAATCTCTTCCAGGGTGATTTCCCGGGTGGTGCCAATGTCATTATCTGGTGCCAGCGCCGGCTTTTCACACCCTCGCTCCCATTCGCTCACTAATCGAATAATTCCTTCGAAGCAGTTTTCACACGCAGTTCACGGTGGACACTCTTTTTATCACATTAGCACCCGGATGAGGATTGCACATAGACTGCGATCAGACCTGTTCACTGCTACCCGTTTTTTGACCGGTGGCTCAGCGGGCCTTTCATGTTCCCGCGTCCGTTTGTGTCTGCTCGGCCCATGAACTCGGCCCAATTTTGATATTGGCATAACCATTGAATCGGCCTGTGAATCATGACGGTCAGACAGAGAGATAAGTTCATATTTGACGTACCTGGTGCCATGCGGGTGTCCAAGAGTGCAAATTAGCACCGCGCAACACACACACACCGAGATCTGCTTGAAGCGCTTTTCGTGCCTGCGCCAAATAGTGTTCCCAGATTTCATTTTTCCCCATTTTTGGCCAACCGCGGCGTGAAATTTTGCTCTTCTTCGGCTGAATTGAAGAGCCTCTCATGCTCTTCGCGGGGAATGTAGGCGAAATGGAGACCCTTTGTGACGGCCTCGCTAGGTAGACAACACGGTAGACCCGGCGTCAAAGATCGTCCACCGAAGTAGAAATCTTTCACTGAGGAAGGGATTTGCGGGGCAGGCTGGAACATGGGTCTGGTGAGGGTGGACGATGAGGGGCTCATCACGTTGACCCCCTGTCTAATTGAATGAAATTAGGGGAAGTCAGAGTAGCTCGATTCTGTGTCGATTCACCTTTCGATTCTGCAGCGATTCTGGAACAAGAATCGGCCGAGAATCGACAGTACGAGAATCGAGAATCGATGCAGTTCCTCCTCCCGAGGAGGAACTGCATCACGAATCGTCGATTCTAACCCCGATTCTCGATTCTGATGGCAGAATCGACTGTAGAATCGAAACGTGAATCGGGGTGGTCAATCCTTGATTCGATTCTCGTTCGATTCTGCCCTCAGAATCGATCCAGAATCGATTGCTGAATCGAGCCTGAATCGACGCTGTTTCGTCTACTCTGACTTCCCCTATTATACCGTACCTTAATGGCTCAGTTGTGCCGGTAAGTTGAAAACGGAGGAGGAGGAGAGAGAAATTTGCGGATCATCGCGCTAGGGTACAGTATTTAACCGTGAAGCGAAACGCAACGTGGAAGCGAAACGTCGCGTTGTTTGATACATTAAAGGTCTCCGATGGGTCCCAATTTTTGTGAGGGGAATCTACTGGATCCAAAACTCGTTGCTATAGAGGAACTTGTGAAATGGGCACCTGTAACTCTCACACAATTGGGTTTTGTGTACACTGTTTTTCTGCACAGTTTCCCACCACATCCAGGTTGGTCGTGCAGACTCGCACACATGTATGTCCACCTCTCAGGCTCCGCAGGGGGCTTTTCTGCGTCGGGGAGAATGAATATTGAATTTACCGACACCCCATCAGACTTTTGACAAATAACTTGTGAGCTTGTACAAGGCCAAACAAGCTCAAACAAGCTCAAACAAGCTCAAAAAAGCTCACAAGCCGACAAGCCCACAAACCAAGTCTGAAATCTCACAAGGTCACTAGTTCGACTCTCGATGGCACCATATTTTTTTGGAAAATAAAAATCGGTGATCATTTCCGAGTATGGCAAACCTTTTAGAATTTGAGGGAACGGTGCTGCAGATATTTTGGAGAGCTTGATCTTTCCTCATTAGCAGGGAATTCTCGATGATTTGACCTTGTGAGCTTGTCAACAAGCTGACAAGGCCAAACAAGCCACAAGTTATTTGTCAAATGGCTGATGCCAAGTCACACGTACAAGGCTTATTTGAATGTTTTGGAACGTTTCGCTTCCACGTGATTTGGCTGTTTCGGCCATACGGAAAGACTGCGCTCGTTCTCAGTCAAACCTGTACATATAGACATGAAATTTGGTACCATCCTGTAGCCCGTGGCTAGTACTATTGTCCTACAAAGAGACCGTAGAAATTGATGGGTAATCGGGCCGGAAATCGCGATATCGCTTCGGCGTTTCGCTTCACGGTTAAATACTGCATTTAAATTATTATGGAGGAAACCGGCAAGACCTACAGGGAATGAAGGTAGAATTCCGAGGTCAAAGACACCGCCGGGCGGCGGCGGCGGCGCCGATGAGCACGTGACCTTCCTTTCGGGGAAATCTAACCAATGTGATCAAATCTCTGCCACGTCATCGTCGTCTCCTCTTTTTAAAATTACGGGTGTCCGAAGCCTTTTTAAACTCCGCCATCAGCTCTAACCTTTTTCGTTGAGTTCTCTGTTTCCACTCATGCCGTGCCTGCCGCGGCCCGCGTAAAATCCCGTCATCACTCAACGCGTACAGCCTCGGCAAGTCCAGTAAAATGGGTCGTCTTGAATGCTCAGTGGTTGACTTTCCATAAGCCTAGAAAATTCCGACGGGATATCTGAGCGGTGCCAGAGCTGCCGGCATGTCGATATATTCCATAATTCTATTCCTTCCTGCTTCCCACAAGCCAGCGCAAGAATAATCCTCTTTGTTTCTTAAATATACATATCTGTTTATGTGGTAAACACCTCCCAACAACGCGTCTCTTCCGTCAACGACGCGTCCCGCATTCGACAATGGACATTGACGCGTGTTTCATCTACCAACACCTCGAGGACATCCGGGATGACAAAATGGACGAACAACTTGCGCCAGGAACCACGACGGGAATAAGGACGCTGGGAACAATCGAGGCACATAGATTGTGAATGGAACAACGGCAACCTAGTCCATCCTTTTAACATTCTTGGTGGGTGGTAATTGGATCCGTTGGCAGTATCGGCGACACTAGTGGATTTGTGGCGGATATCCAGGATGAAACGGGGAGGAAATGAGCGAACCAGTGGATCATGATAGCATTGTCGCCATCGTCGCCGTGAGTCAATGGGTGTGGAGCAGAGTAGACAAGACATGGGTCAACGACAAGCCAAGCCGCCTACTTGGCCGGTTTGCAGAGGATGGCGGCGACTTCTGTGACAAGCGTGACATCAGTGACACGCAGCCCAAAGAGGCAACGCGAACGGACAAGAACACACGAATCTGTTTATTCAAGAGGCAGATAATCTGAAGAGGGGGTAGCGACCCCCCCTTCAGAATAACAATTGATTAAGCTCTGAACGAGGGTCGAAATATTCTAAGTGAGATCTGGGCCCGATGGGGTCCTGACAGCTGCCATGGCATCTCGGCCAAACGACTGAAAATATGCCCCGGGAATTTTCTAGGCTTATGGAAAGTCAACCAGTCCCTGAGTTGAATTTATTTTGAAACTCAGGGACTGGACTTATTTTGATTAGATTTTACAGGCACAATCCATCTCTGTTACACTTCCAGTTCACACCAGAGGAAGGGGATGCGAGGCCGCGAAGCGGCCGAGCAGCCGCTTGTGGTCTTTCAAAATTCAATGTGCGATCCTGCTGCATCGATCAACTCTGAGGCCTGAGGTGGGACCGCCTCGGTTCGCTATGTGATGGGGACTGACGGCCCCGTAGGCTGGAATCTTGTTCAGACAAGGACGATATGCTGAGGCTGTTGAGCGATACAACGCCGCAATTCTGGTGGATGGCGCCCGCTCTCCTGTATACCTCACGAACCTCGCGGCTGCACTTCCTAAACTGGAGCGGTCAGTAACACTATTTCCGGTTCACCGAACACTCACAGCCTCTTAGATTCGAGACGGCGGAGACTACGGCGCACCGTGCCCTTGAGCTTGATCCCACGTCTGTAAAGGCTCGGTATCGCAGAGCCATGGCACGGAGGGCACTGGGAAAACTTCCTGAATCCCTTTTGGATTTGTACAGTCTCCTAGTCACGGACCCCGGAAACAGGGAGGCGCGATCTGCATACGCGGCGGTTCTTGAAATCTACAACCTCGAAGGGAAGAGGTGCCTCAGCGAGATCGAGATCTTTATCGCCAACGCTCCGGCCGCTCATGGTTCTTGGTTAACTTCATTTCCCATGGGCACATTGAACGACACGGTCGGGGTTGTTCCGCAGGCATCCAGTCAAAAACCGAACCCGCGTTACCGGCCGACGGTAGAGGTAACAGAGATGATCCAATGCGGCGGATGTGAATGTTGGAAACCTCGAGGTGAAGTACGCTTTTGTACATTGGTGAGCAGCGACCCTTAAAACCCTCTTTACTCCCTCACACTGATTTACCTGGCCGCCGCGGCTTCGCCAGTGCAAACGCGCAGCGTATTGCAATCAAGCATGTCAACGAACCGATTGGTCTGTACTCCTACAAAGTACTCCTGGTGACTTCCAACCTGTCTTTATAATATAGGCCAACGCACAAGCCTGTCTGTGCCCCTTCAGTGGAGCGTAACATCATACTACGCCTGTCTGGGGAACTGCTGAAGGTCGAGTTTTTGGCAAATCACCTCAGACTCTACGCCCTCCGTGCGCTGGAATTCGCCCCTCATGCAAGACCGCGCGTCGAGGGGCTGCTCAACGTCCATGTCGAGATGGTCGCGGCTCCTGGCGAATTTCGTCGCTCCGAGCAGCGTCGCCGCCTTTCTATCCGTGAAATAAACGCCGCCCCACTGGACATCATACCAGACAAAGATATACAGCAGTTCCACGAGGCGCGGGAGGAGTTTTGTGCAAAAATGGGGCCCGAAGTACTAATTGTGGCAGAAAAAGTGGTGTCCCGTACGCGACTCTGCCTATTGGCGATTCCACCGGATATTGTGGCCGCAGCAAGAGCGCCGAATGCTGCAGTGGAGATGTACAGCCATTCTCTCGGTAAGGACGTTCTAACCCCGGTTACTCTGGAAAACATATATGGGTATGGGGTATGGGAGATTGCCCTGGCAGCAGTTCAACTGACTTCATTTTAGACATATGGAGGACGAGCTCAGACTGGATACCAACAATTACTACCGAATGCGGGGGTGAGGTTGAAATGGGATAACAATCAAGTATGGTGCGCTTCAC
Source organism: Mycena olivaceomarginata (assembly GCA_029378375.1). Classification (NCBI taxonomy): domain Eukaryota; kingdom Fungi; phylum Basidiomycota; class Agaricomycetes; order Agaricales; family Mycenaceae; genus Mycena; species Mycena olivaceomarginata. The sequence goes on along the minus strand of JARKIC010000462.1, from coordinate 119,156 downwards.
TTAGTCGCCAGCAAAAGTTGACAACCGATATTACTACTTCAGAAAAAATCAGATTTCTTAGGCCCTGTTCGGGATCCCGAATTACAGCTGATCCGGAAACTAATGAGAATGATCGATTTTTTTTTTTCGCGCTTCCCAAAAAGGAAACTCCCGCTTTTCCCTTTCCTTCTCGTGTTTTTGCTATCCCAGAGGCCTCCGCATTCCATTTTGAGCCCCAGCGGGGATTTAACATTGCTAACAGACCGTCATTGGGCACTATGAACGAAGAAAAAACAGGCATTGAACTTCTACCACATGCGAAAACGATGCAATCATAGGAACGAGATATGTACAATATCTAGGCTTCGTGTCCGCGTTACACTGAGATAGCGAGGCCGACGATGGTGGTAATTTCCGTTTCCTCAGTCTCGCAGTAACCTCGCTCTTGTTCGGGCCAGTACCTGCCCACCAACGTCACCTAGAGTCGGAATGTGTGCGTGCACCCTTCGACCTCCCTGCATCGTGCCACCGGACTCTTGGTCATGGAGGACGGGACCCCCGCGTCTCGATGGGGTGGTAGCAGACGGAACACGTCCGTGAGTGGCGCGTGGAATTCGGCAGCGGAGAGCTCGTCCTCGAAGCACGGTCGATCTTGGCGCTGGATGCGAGCAGGCAGTACCGCTACTTGTGTGGAGGCCGGTGCACCAGCACACGCCTGGGCGATCTTGGCCCTGTCCTTCCTTCTTCAAGTCGAGGTCGCGCAGGTCGTTTGCACGCCATCCACGAAGCGGTCGCGGCACAGGGTCGGCTGTACAATGTGCGGGTGCGAATACCAGATAGCTTGCGAGAGAGGAGGTATGGTCCATTGAGAGATATGTGGACCTCAGTACAATCAGCAAAGGTAGGACGCGACCATAAAGGTATGCGAGGTTGACGCACCGAGATCGGAAGCTATGTGCCTCGCACACGCATCAACGCCCACACCGTCGCACATGTTCAGCGTCAGCCAGTGGCACAGGCGGATACCCCGCCGACACATCTTCCTCTTCCCGTTGAGTTATCCTTCGCCTCCATCGTATAAGGTCTTCGGAGGTCAAGAATTCGGGGCACGTAAGCAGACAAGGTAAGCAACGCGAAGTCAGGTATCAGAGAGGCGAGAGACTGACGTGGCACGCACTATCGAGATGCAGCGGTATTTTCTCTCTATTACCTCGTAGTAGTAGTGTCTGTTCTTGAGTATGTCGCTGTTGGGACCTGTCGGCACGAGCTTAGACGGTAGAGCACGCAGCACAAAGTAGCAGGAAGAAAGCTGAGGCGAGACCCGAGTTGGTGTCATTTGTGAGCCGTTTCGGAGCGGAAAGAAGCGTCGCCTGGACCGCGAACATCTCTTTCAGCGTAAAATATATGCTGGAAGATGTATCTGAGGGGATTTGAGGGGATTTGAGGCGTTTCCGGTGGTGCACGAGTGAAAAGAAAAGCAAAAGGTGGGAGTTTCCTTTTTGGGAAGCGCGAAAAAAAATTCGATCATTCTCATTAGTTTCCGGATCAGCTGTAAATCCCCAAATACTTATTTTTCCCCGCCAAACACAAAAAAATTGTATCTAGGGCTCAAAAAGGCAGTCACGATCAGTCACTCTAGTCTGGACCACGGTCTTCGGATCTTCCCGAGGATGACACCCACACCAATGGCTTCTCGCCATCGTCCCCGCCAGTGCCGCCTCTCCAAAAGTTTTGCTCATTTTGCCCACTTGAGATGCGTAATCAATTCAATAGATTGGATGAAAATGTGTCTATATACGCAGCAGAGGGTTACAACGATTGGGCGAAGACAGCTGATATTGCCGAACTGACTGGGTGTGAGCTTTTCCTCATAGCGTAAAATTTCTCCAAAAGCCTTACCTCGCGGCCCCAGTATCGTCTGGGAGGACTTGAGCATTGCAGCCTTGACGGTGGACTCCATTTCAATCAGTCTTAGGCGCAGCATAGCGAGCGTCACATCAGTATCATTTTTTCAGAAAAAAAAATATGGAATAAGACGCGACGCACCATCATCCAATACGGCGCCGGACTCGGGTACACGGGCGTGCTCTCAAACATGAGCGTCGAGGTACGACGCCTTTGCATCTGCTGGTGGAATCGGAGGTCTGTGGGAGACGGGACGAGTAAGGGAGCAAGGACGGGGGAAGAACACGAGGGGCAGCAGGGCACGTACGTAGAGAATGAATAGCGGGTCCTCAGTGGCCTTGATCCTCGGCAGGCAGTAGCTCGGGACCTGTATCGTGCTGCCTGCACCACGTCCCCAACCCTCGCTTGCGCCGTGTACATGTCCATTGAGGTCAAGTCGCACCGCAGCTGCGTCCTGTCGTGGCCTGACGCAGCTGAACGTTGTGTGCGGGAAATTATTCCTGGAGGCAGGGAGGTGCGTCAGCTTACGGGGTGTCTCAGATGCATATTAGTGCCATCAAAGCGTGTTTGAGCGGTGTTCTGCGTCCGGATTGAAATTGCTTATGGGATGTTTTATAGGTAAAATCTTCATTTCAAGGGTGATTGAGAGTTGCAGTGAAATAAAGCAATTGATATATCCAGTTGATTACATCCCGGGCGACGTACAACAGATATAGGCGGTCGGGGAGGGGAAGGAACGGAAGAAAGTAAGAAAAAAAAAGGATTGCGCCCCAAAAGAATCGAACGCAAACGCATCATAGTACTAATGATGCAATCATTGCACCGAAGCGCACACATAACAGCTACAGTAGCAGTTCTAAGCATGTGAACCAGTATGGCTATGGCTGGTGAGCGGGGAGATTTCCTTTTATGGGAATGCATAGTGGGGGAGGGGTAGGTCAGCTCGACGAGAAGGCCTATGGCATTCTGTACGTCACGCTTGGCCCAGCGGTTCAGACCATGGTCGACAACGTCGGTGTTTACAGGAGCGGCCGCCTACTTTGGGCGCAACTCTAATCCTTCTACACCACATCCAATCCTCGAGTGGACAGTCAGAAGCTTCAGAAGCTTGATTCGGTCAACGAGCGATCTCCCTTCCCGAATCAGGGGGATGAGAGCCCTGAAGTTCCCACTACATTTGCTGCCTTTGGTTATCGCCGTCCTGTGTTCTACTCATTGCATCCTGCCACTGGAAACTCAGAACACCATGTTTTTGGCAGTGTTGGAATTTAAGGGGTTAATAACGGTAAAATTTTATGTTAAGGCCTTAAGTTAAATTAACCCTTAATTAACAGTGCAAGTTAAGGGTGAAATTAAGGGTTCAAAAGAAATATTCTGCCTCATACAAAAATACAACAGAGATCAGGTACTCATTCACTGTGATTCCTTTCATTCCCGGTCATCCCCTCCTTATTTAAGTGCCCCCACTGTGAGGAGTTGCTGCGCTGCTGCTCAGCGCCGTGTGTCTTGGCGCAGCCGGAGAATTGCTGCTCGATATCCGCCTGGATGCGCGACTCACCCAAGACGGCGAGTCGTCTGGTCACGGTCGGGCAGGAAATCCGATCAGCCCAAATGCTCAAAAGGTGTCCATTCTCGTCGGCAGCGGAACCCGACAGCCAGACCAATGATGAGGATTCGACAGATGAGAAAGGGAGGGGCGACAGCGAGAGGGGTTTGGGGAGCTCGGCAAGGACGGGGGAAATCCGCGTCGGTGCGAAGATCTTATCCGAGTCCGCGATCATGGTTGAGACGTGGCCGTCGGCCCCGCTGTCATTCTCCGGCAGCTCCTGGGCAAGTGTCTTGCTGCGCTGATGCTCCGCAGCGCACGCCTTGGCGCACGCGTGGACCTGCTGGCCAATGTCCGACAAGACGGTGAGTGTTTCGGTCATGGTTGGAGAGGAATTTGGTGGCCGGTGATGGACAAAATAACAGTATGCCTTGTGGTCATTAGGGAACATAATGTGTAACAATCAATCCTCACGAATCCTTTCCGGTCATCGCCCATCCTGACAGATCACCATCAATCCTAACTGAACATTGCCAGTCATAGTCAGATCCTAACAACATCCCGGCCAATCCTAATCTTTAGGATCCTGACATTGTCATTGCAGATCAACACCATCCTAAGGCATCCTAATTTTTCACAGTTCACCGTTGTTAATGATAATCCCAACCTGTCCTGATGATTCCTTACTGATTTGAGTCGCATGTGATAACATTTTCGGCCCGGTCGGACACTTTCCATTAAGTACCTCCGACCAAATCAATCTCTTAGAATCTCCCTTCTGCTCCTCACCGCCGCTGATGGACGCCGAAGTGAGGCTCAACAACCTGCGGGAAGCATACCACACACTCAATGACGATGTCCTGTCTGCTTTGCATGTTATGGTGGGAGACCCACCCAGATTGAGCGCTGTCCGGGACCGTGCTTTGACTCTAGCTTCTGCTGCTGAATTGGTACATGGGCATCTATTTCTTGGACATCTACTCATTTTTCTCAGCACCAGAATGTCTTCCCTCCCGCCGAATATAGCTTGTTACAGACCTCCATCTCCGACATGATCACGGCGCTCGACCTTGCCTGTTACGAATCCCTTGATCCGCCTGATGCCCCCCAGCTGGTTGTGGCTCGGCGTGTTCGCACCGGCCGACGCGGCCGTCCACGGGTTGAGATTGACCCACAGTTTCTGAGGGCTGCACTTGACCTTCGGGGCCCCACAGGTATTGCACCTGAGATTGGGGTGTGTTCGCGTACTGTTCGCCGTTCAGCTTTGCGGCTTGGGCTTGCGCAACCGGGACCACCGGTATTCCAACGTCGAACCAATGCAATCGGAGTCGTTGAGGTAGTGCATACCTCGACCACACCGCCGGTGTCTATGGTGTCAGACGCCGATCTTGATCGACTGGTGGCTTCCATATTGGAGGTCTTTCCTCAGTTTGGCCGGCGCATGATTAGGGGTCACCTGAGGGCTCAAGGATATCGTGTTCCCCGCGAGTGGATCACTTCTTCGTACCTGCGTGTTCATGGGGCGCCGGCCATCTTCGGAGACCGCCAAATCAGTCGCAAAAAGTACAGTGTCCCTGGCCCAATGTCCTTAGCACATCTGGATGGCCGGCACGGTGAGTTTTACGTACTCCTGGCTCATTAATACTTCCTGATTCTCCCCAATTTTTTGCCAGGCCTTATACGCTACAAGATGGTTATACATTGCATCATCGACGGCTATTCTCGGTTTGTTCTCGGTATCCGAGTGCACGACAACAACCGTGGGGCAAGTGTGCTTCAGTTGCTCCTTGACATCATTGCTACCCATGGCTGTCCGAGTCGCATGCGCGGCGATCACGGTGTTGAAAATATTGAAGTCGCGATATACCTGGAAGAAGTCAATGGTAGCGGCCGCGGATCCTTCATCTGGGGGCGGTAAGCTTGTTTTCGTTTTGCATTCGGGTTTTTTTTGATGTTTCTGATCCTTCTGTCTTACTCAGAAGTGTCCACAACACCCGCATCGAACGCCTCTGGTACGATGTGACACATGGCTTTGGGAAGAAATGGAAGGTATTTTCCTCAACCTCGAGACGAATCATGGCCTTAATCCCACTCGCTCGGGCCATATATGGCTCCTTCATCATCTCTTCCTCGCTTCTGTCCATCGGGACGCACAGGACTGGGCAGAGGCATGGAACTCCCACCAGCTCACCGTTCGCCGCCAACACGAGCGCAGTCCGCGGGACTTGTTCCTTTTTGGAATGCTTCGCGAGGGACCCTCGTGGTATCTCTGCTTCCCTGACGCCCAAGGAGGAGGGGATTGAGAACATCAACGAATATGGTATTGATTGGGAGGTTAACGATGAGCCAAACCTCGTTGCTCATCTGCTTGAAAGCAATCCTCATGAGCGGGCGACTAACAGCGACCACTTTGCATCGGCAAGCACTCCTGCGAATCTCTCAGAGGTTTTGTGCGACCCTCCTGGCTGCCCCTTCACCCCGGCGCAGCTCCTGCGTCTCGACGAACAGCTTTCCACATCGGTTAACTTGTTCTCTCGAAATATGAATGTACGTAGATTGGTTTGGGTTCGGGCTTTGCAGATTGCACGTGGGATTCAACAAGGCGAGATTGTGTAGCGACTTGTACATCTCTATACGATCAGATTGCCCACAATTTTGAAACGGTGTCTGTGCGAATAAGTCAGCTATAAGCGACCGAGGCGGGTGGAAATTTAAAACACACCGGAAAAGGGAAACCCAATCGTCGAGCACTGTCAGTTCTCGAGCCGAGAGGTCTGAGTACCCAACAACCTGCACGTCTTCTTCCAAAATACTATTCTTTGTCAAAGCATACGAGATATCTTTGAAAGCATAGATGCTAAAATGGCCTTTGGGTCGGATGGAATCCTTCAAGGAGGTCACATCGAATACATGATCTAATATTTCCAGTTTCAGCATGGTGTCAGCGTGTATACAGGGCAGTCTTACCCTTCAAGCCAACCAGGATTCGAGCACCAAACTCGAATTCACTGTCCATGCTGAATACGGCCAAGTCCGAGACCTTCAAAAGCGGCAGTGCGGTAGTCGAATTCTGGTTGATATCTTTTTGGGGTGCAGGCAGGATGAGGGGGCAGTACTTCTTTTTCCAGGCTTTGTCTATCGCTGCCATGGTGGAAGCGGGCAAACTGTAAGTGATGGCATCACCAATCATTTCAATTCTTCACACGGGTCACATAGCTCCTTGGCGCAATCAAGGGGGGGTTCAGATCTGTGAATTCTGATTTTGATATAATGATGAATTCCATATGATATTTAGGGTACACTCAACATTTAGTTGCGTTTGAGAGATGCACATCTTCCCATTTGACCACTCAACCACAGGACAAAGGTGGTGCTGTTGGCGGAAAGACATTGATTCCTATGTGCAAGGGGTCCATCAGCTAAGATATTCTGAGCCGATAAAAGGCTATATTAGATGCCCAAGGATCGCTTCAAGCCATTATACTCATACCCAGGACTCACAAACCCATCCCGAGCATACACTCAATTTGCGCCCGTTTGCAGTGCTGATGGCAGTCAAAAATAAATTTGGATGGGCATGGGATCCACTAGCTAAGATATTCTGAGCCAGCAGAAGTCTGTATAGGATGCCCCAGCATTTGTTCAAGCTATCATATTGATACCCAGGACTCACCACCCCAACGTGAGCCCACACTCAATTTACGCCTGTTTGCGGTGAAGGCAATCAGAAATAAATTTGTATGTGCAAGGGATCCACCAGCTAAGATATTCTGAGCCAGCAGAAGTATGTATAGGATTCCCCATCATCTGTTCGAGCCATAATATTGATACCCAGGACTCAGGAACCGAACACGAGCCCACACTCAATTTACACCTGTTTGCAGTGCTGATGGCGATCAGAAATAAACTTGTATGTGCAAGGGATCCACCAGCTAGAATATTCTGAGCCAGTGGAAGCCTGTATTAGATGCCCTAGCACCTCTGAAAGCGATAATATTGATACCCAGGACTCAGGAACCCAACACGAGCCCACACTCAATTTACACCTGTTTGCAGTGTTGATGGCGATCAGAAATAAATTCGTATGTGCAAGGGATCCACCAGCTAAGATATTCTGAGCCAGAAAAAGTATGTATAGGATGCCCTAGCATCTGTTCAAGCCATAACATTGACACCCAAGAGTCACGAACCCAACTTAAACCCACACTGAATTTATTTGTGGTTGCACAGGTCTCATGAAATACAAATCTAGTTTACGGTCATCAATGCCAGCCGCTTATCCGCACTCAGCCTGCTTCTCTTGGGCTTTGCGGGTACATCATCCAGAGGGTGATTCTCGTCGCCCTCACCATCACGGGCGCGCTTTCGCAATACAGCCTTGGAATACTCGGCCAATTGGGTATCAAGTTCGGCTTCCTCAGTTGCAGATAGTGCTGGACGACGAGATCCTGGAAGAACTGGCGCAAGTATGCGCGTCTTCAAGTCCCGGATTGCAAAGTACTCAGGGAGAGTTGGGTCGCCAAAACAAGGTGCAATTCTGTTACATACACGCAGTTAGGAGGCCACTCATACCAGACAAATTTAATAACTCACACAGTTGAGCTGCCAATATGCACCTGGTGGGCATTCCCACAATACTCAAGCGGGCCAATCGCCACCATGCGTGTTTGTTGCACAATGTAGGAGAAAAGGGTACGGCGTCGAGCTTCGCCTTTGACCTCGGTGATCATCCCTGCACCTGAGGATTTACCTTCGACCTTGCAAATGGCCACGGCATACCTGAAAAAGGGATCAGTCCGAAGACATGATCTTTGAAGACAAATGCCATACCAACACGAGCCTTACGGAGCTGGAAAGTGTGAATGAGAAGAAAATTTGTGGGAGGAGGTACCATTGAAGACGCACATTCTTGTTGACCAATTTTATTGTGGACTCGTAGACCGAACGAGGATACATCTGCACTGAGGTGTGTGTTAACCACTGAATCTAGCCCGGCCGGAAGCGATGAGCATAGGGTGATTTATTGAGGGAAAAATACGGTTACTGAGTGGAATAGTGGGCCCAGATCCAGGATCAAAGCGCGGTAGGAGTAGGAGAGGCCTTTGAGAGCCAGGGTTTGCACGAGGTTGGTAGCTGATTTAGTCTTGCTGGTAGTGTGCCACATTGGCGGATAGACAGGGCTCTGAGCTTTGTTGATGCCACATTTGACTGTACAGTCGGATTCTATCTCGTAGGGCAAGCCATCGCGTGCTGGGTGGCCTTTACAAAATCGAGCGGCCTCTTTCTCAGATGCGTCGATCTCGATTCCTTCGACAGCCAAGTGTACCCCAGCATCAAGTAGTTTGGTGACTGCAGCATTGGCGATTCGAAAAGACGCTTCGCTTTCGTGGACTTCGGGCATGGGAGGATGGGTTCACAGAGGTACAATGGGGCGAGAAGAGAGAAGATCAACCAACTAATCGGGATTACGTGTTCGGTTGCCCGGTAACATTGATCCGTACAAGATCCGTATATACTCAGTTTTCTTCCCTAGTAGATACTTCGCATCTGACACCGCTACCATCGACTCACTTATTGCTCCTCCCTGAATTCAGCTGCACACCTTTCCCGCAACAGACCCGGCTGTCGAAATGACAAGTAGGAAATGGGCACAATAATCAATCTGATGGCCGTCAAATGGCAATTCGTAAGCCTCGAATGTACGGGACAAGGGACGGATAACTGTAATATGCAGCCACCATATTGAATATTATCGGATACATCCTCGTCTTTGAACCCTTGTCATTCTTTCATTTTTCGTTGAACTGAATCACAGATAGCTCAACTACCAACTCGATATTCTCGCACGCTTCATCTTGGCCATGTTTATTGCTATTCCACGTACATTTGAAGGTCCCTTCGCTGTTGTATTTTTCACTCAACTTTCGTCTCGGGAACTGACTATTTTCCCTCAAACACTGACTATCTCTGACTACCCTGGCTTCAGACGTAAGGCAAGCCGTTAGACTCGCCTGCCAGGTGTGTATTTGTCCCTTAATTCAATTGGTTCCCTCCCCCCTGAACTAACCTCTCACTTAATCTCGTCAGTTCAACTGGATTCAAGCTCAATACGTTGGTATAAACTGAATTGATATTGGTTCACCGACCCGAGTATCAATTTCGACTTCAAGTTCGACTGTGGTGGTCGCTTGATTTGGTTGGACCTGACTGTATGCTTTCTTATCCTCAGGTGCACCTCTACAACTATACTACCACCTTCACACCATTCAACTCACCTATTGCACGACTAGCTTCACCACTCACGACCAAAATTCAAACATTCACACGTACAGGTGCGTGTCTAGCTCATTCAAGCCAGTATTATCGAGTCTTAATTCGACCCACTTACACTTATTCTTGTTGCATTGCAGGTTTGTCCATGTGGCTGGGGATCCGCACCACTCACGGATGTGAGTGGAGGTAAGCTGAGTCGATCCAGCCCCATTCTATTCTACTCAATTGGATCTTCCTAATGAATTATCAATACCTTTCAACTCCCCTTAGCCCGTTTAACGAGTCTTCACAGGTGCGTATCAAGTTCAAGTTCATTCAAATCCGTACGCTCCCCTTTCCACTTCGGTACAGTGGCAGTCGTCACTTCATGACTACCGCTTTGGGTGTAAACAAACACAAACTTTGTAACCTTTTCAGCAGTCGGGTAAAAACACTTGTTGTCTCGCAAACAGTGGGAATCAACTCAGTTTGATAGCAGCTATCCAGCTTGTAAAGGGCTACGCTGTACAACAAGTTTTTACCTTTTGGACCCGAAAAAAATGACCGATTTGTCAGCATTGCACAGCCACCCACCAATCACCGGCTGTTACAACTCAGACCGGCCAAAAAATGAGGTGATTAATTGTATTGACTGCTTATTTGGGCTGCATTTGAAGCTTCACATGCTGGAAACAGCCAGAAAAAAGTCACAAAAAGTGCTCAGAGGGCGTAAAAAAATGACCGATTACATAAGCAAAACACAATCTTAGTGCCATTCGCATTCTTTTCATCAGGTTTCTTTTCAAAATTTTCTTCTGAGGGCAGGAATCCCAATTCGTGAGGCCCCATGTGAGTTGCAAGGAAGTGCCGACTGCCACTGTACACTGCAATTAGGAGAAACTTATTCTTATATTTTGGTTTATGGGCGATATTGGTACACAATGACACTGGAAGTACATATGTACTGCAATATCACTTCAAACACCGGATGAGAGCTCCGGGCCTTGAGCGTGCGGCGCGTAAGGCTAAAAACACAGACAATTGAAGCGTAGGTGTCGGACCAGAAAGTGAAAGAAGAGTCAAGACGTGGGTGTGGAGAATATATGCGGACTCAGCCTAACCAGAGCCTCAGAGTGCGTTCGGACCATTCTAAGGCGGCGACCCAGCAATACTGTGCTATTTCGACTGAATGTTCAGGTGACGCTGTCACCCGATTTCTTTTGATGTGTGCAAAAATCGCTATAATTCAAAAGAAAATTTATCGGTCACCTCGGTCGACGAAAATCTAAAAATAGTGAACATTCCAAGAGGTAAGCGGGATCAAAGTTTCGGACATCAACCTCCAAAAATTTTGACATGCTGTGCAGGGGAGTGAGGGAGGGAGGGTCCGGATCACGGACCGCATACCGTCGCGGTAAAATTTACCTTCCTCCACCTCTCGCGTCTCTTCTAACCAATAGATTCTCACTCCTCCTGCGTGCGGGTATCCTAAATATATTAATTCAAGACTAATCTAACCCGTAGCGCGTCTTTTGCTCCCCTTCGGACCTCCGCTCTGCGCCGCCGAGCGCTTCAATGATCCTCCTTCGCTTGGCTCCGTCGCGACGGCTGGTGCAACCTGCGCGAATCTCGGGGTAATCAGAAAATCTTTGACACCCAACGCCCGTTCCTCCTCTGGTGATACCTCCATGCTCTCCCACACGGCGAATGGAAGAAGCATTCCTTCTGGCTGCTGGAGCGACGCATATTCAGAGTGCTGCACTCTGAGATGCTGCGCCATGTTATATCGCCAGACTGCGGGAACCCAGTCATGTTTCTTCTGCGCGGCGGGACAAAGACCACAAATGAGCGGAACATTGCGGCACGATCCCTTGGCAGATCCTTCGTCCGCCGTCTTGTATTGGAATTTGACCGCATGCGGGCACTTCGTTTGGATCTCATTCTTCTTGCCGGCAGCCTTCATGAAAACTTGACATTCGGCGTGTCCAGACCGGCCGCAGAAGCCACAGGGTAACGAATCTCCAACCTAAGGTATGTCAGCGTCCATGTTGAGAAGAACTGCATGATACTAACACGTGGATAGGTAACTGCCAGTGCCTGCGCGTCGGCGCGCCCCTTTCTTTTGGGTTCCGGCTCCCCAGAGTTGCGTAGACGACGCAAAATGTGGCCGCCCATGTGAGCGCGCCAGTTCTTGGGAATCTCTGGACAGTATAAGCAACCGCGCGCCGACTTTTCCGAAATGAGGGAGGTCCCTTCGTCGGAGACCAACAAGAGTTGACCTGATAATTGTATAATTATATTAGCCAAAATATCATCGATTCTGGCTGTCGAACATACCGGAAGAATTCTTATACGGAAAGGCGGGGGATACTTGCTTCACATCTGGAAGTGCTCGAAGATTGGAGCTGTCCTTCAGCCGCATCGAGAGCTTAGCAACTAGCACTCGAAGCGCAGCGTCATGGAAGGCCCACGTTGTACCCGACGAATTGATACCTTTGGCAAATTCCTCGGATAGCCGACCATGTGCATCGACAACGGTGGGGTTCACAAGCTCAACCATGATTCCGGGAACCGTTATCGTGACCGGTTTCGTCGTCAGGATGTCGGTATTCTTCATTTTCGAGGTTCCGGTGAGGAATGTGCCCAGCCAAAGCCAGGTAACCGATCCTTCGAGCGACGGTGTTTCTGTTGGATCATCGGCTGTATCTATGTCGTCGGTCGTGGTTGGGACGGATTGGAGATGTAAAATTTGGCCAGTCAGCTTGATATTTGCCTGCGCGTTGCCAATCGTCCCCGCCGCAATCTCAATCACCCGGGAACCATCGTGAACAAGTGCAGTTGATTTGAGAACCGCGAGCGACACCGTCTTGCCGTGTTGGATCAAGGTGAGAAAAAGGTCACCGATGATGAAGGTAGAGCCGGTCGTATTCCCCGCCGCTCCTCCAAGCTTCAGCGGCCGTGACTCCGGCTTGGTGAAGCAGCGGATTTTCCCAAGACCTAAACCTGCCGCTCGGTTGGTCCTATCTTTCGACTTGGCGACAAATTCCTTGTTCAACACGAGGCGGCAGATCGACGCTTTGTGAATAGGCTTGCCGTCATGATCTGCGAGATAATCCTGTAGGCGGATTCCCGGTCCTGCCGTCAAATTCAGCGTGGTCTCCGGCTCCTCGAGAAGATCTTGGAAGGTGATAGGTTCGGGATCGACTTCCTCCTCCGCCTCTGACTCTGATTCATCCGCCTCCGGTTCAGATTCTTCTCCTGCGATATCAGCGGCAGTTGTCGGGCTCGATATATCCCCGGAAGACGGAGGAGGGGGATGGGGAGGGGTAGGCGAGGTTTTATTTGGTTGGATAATCGAACGATCAACATCGTCGGCAAACCCTGGATAGATGTTATCACCCCAAGGGCGAAGGAAGTCGATGCCCTGTTTAGAGTTGAGAATAGCGCGAATGTCGTACTTCTCCGGTGCCAGTTTTGAGTGTTCGCGGAAAATGCGAATAGCCTCAATCTCGCCCATGGCCCAGCAGTCAATGAGGTCGCAGTTCACCGTTTTGAGATCTCCGTTCCAGCTCGCGGCATTGAGATGGTCTTTGTGTTCGGTCCGCGTAACCCTGCGCCGGCGACTCTCCCGATGCAGCGCTGGCCAGCGACCGTAAACTCCCGCAATATCACACGCCCAGCCGCTCCGCTCCGCTCAACACCCTGCTTGTAGTTCATTGCCGAGTTGTGGCCCCCGGCCATTCGAGTGAAGGAGAAGAGGCCCTCCAGCGGATCATCGCCGTCGTCGTTCGCATTACCACTCCCCTCGGGATCCCTCTGGTGCTGCTTTGCAACCGTGAACATGATATTCTTGACCGTCGACTGGGTATCGCCATAGAGTTGGTTCGACATAAAGCCGAGTCGATACTCCCGGAAGAGGACGAAAGCGAGGTGTGCATATGTGCTGAGCATTGTAACTTGCTCGCTCAAACTCAGGTCGGGGTTGATGAAGGGAATGGCAAAGTTTTCGAAGACATGCCCGAGAAGTCGAACAGAATCCAGGGTCGACGCGAGGGCAATATCTTCGTGGGGGGCCTTAGCGTCGCGAAGGGAAATCAGTGCCTCGAGGAGGTCGATGGCGCGTGGTACGTCCTGGGGATCATCCGGGTTCAACAATTTGTGAACGGACTTTTCATCGTGCTGAGGGAGGAGCTGCAAACTCCGGGCAAGAAAGACCGGGTTCACCACTTCACCAGCGTCCACAGTAATCCCGGATTCCTGGCGGACAAGGGTAGACTCGCCTGTAAATTAATTAATCCCGATAATGTTTGCTGTGAACTCGACGCACGTTTTATTTCATGACGCCAATCGAACGTTATCAAAATCAACCTCGGCCCCGTACACAAGTTCAACCCCCGCATATTCGAGAGGATCTTGTGTAGAGGATGCTCGGAGGGTAATTCATCAACGCACAACAATTGATATCCAACGTTTCGCCGCAAACCGTCGCCGTCGCTTGCAAAGTTGTTGATGTCCCCGCAAGTTGGTTCCGCTACCTCCAACCACACGGACATGATCATTTTGAAGAGATCTGCCATGTCTTCCGCCGTCTCTTGCTTGCAGGTTGGCGCAACGAGGATGGGGTGGACATTCGGGTCATCGGGAAATTTTGCGGCGACGACGAGCATCTCCTTTGCAAAATGAACTTTCCCATCCCGAAGAGCGTCAACGATGTTGAGAGCGGATTTATATGTGTTCAGGGTAAGGGGAATGGAACCGGAGTGCTTCTGGCATAGCCCACCGACCTTGTTCTGCGCCGGGAAATAATCGGCATGCTCCTCGATGGCCACCTCGTCCATCATGATCACGACACCAGGCTTGTTGGTTTTATTAGCCACGGCACGCGGTTCGAGGATGACCTTCTGGATATTGGCACGGAGCTCGTCGGCGGAGATGGGGCCCAGCGTCGGGGTAATTTTGACGAAATTAGCGGAGTTGGTGATGGTGCGCAGTGATGGTAGTCCGAGCGCGTGGTTCATAGAATACAGAAGGGAGTTGCCGCCAATGCGGTAGATAAGAAGGGATAGATCACGTTCAAAATCCGTGAAGCCCTTGGTAGATCGAAGGCCTTGTACAGCTTCAATGATCTGCGAGGTTATGGTGTTGACACTTGCACACCGTTTCGAAGCGCAGTATTAATCAGGGTATTCACGCGCGGTACATCGTTCGTGGCAATTGCAACGATGAGGCGTTCATAATCGCCCATCTTCCGTGCAAACGTTGCCAGCTGGCGGCTCATGTTCAAGCTCTGTGGATGGTTTAGTAAGCTCATATTCAATAGCGGGAAAAAGACGTACAGCGAGTTTCAAGTCATTGTTTTCCTTAGTGCGCTCGACGAGGAGATCCTTGATTTGCGCGTGGTGAAGAAATTTATAGTTCGTGCCTTTCTCTGCGTGCGCAGCAATGTCCGCTAGGGTCTCCAAACGCCGCGGAAGACGATCGCACTCGTGGCAACAAGGAGCATAACTCGTGGTACGCCCTAGGCAGGATCGTGACCAAGCAACAATTTTCTTGCCACGATCATGGATTTCGATGACAAAAGGAAGGTCACCAACAGCGCGGCCTATCGAGAGGCGATGGAAGGGAAATGTTTCATTGCATTTGACGTCCAAGTCTAACGGCCATGTCACGGTAATCCCGGGACACTCGACGATGTTGGGCTGTGTGAGGGGTCCTGGAAGTTCAACATGTTCAAGATTGGGTGATTCCCACAAATGTGGTGTTATTCTGGAGGCGAGTTCAGCGGAAAAATATGCAAAAGCGTCAATTGGTACTTACGGTTCACGGAAAACAGTGCTTGGCGAAGCATGGATGGGGTGGGTGAATGTAAAAGAGCTAGAGGGCATGCGCATCGGTGGTAACGATGGTGAGTCTCCGATTCGCGGTGAAAAAGGTGACGGTGGGACGGAAATTCCGCGGGACAACACAGGTGAAGATGTCGAGGATGCTGGTGAATACGTAGAGGAGAATGGCACGGAGCTGTGTCGTGTTTGAATTGGGGAGACGGAAGAGGATCGTGATCCCGAGCGGGATTTATTACCCGAGCAATTCCGTCCCTTCATATGGTTGTATAATGGAGTAAAGTGGCCGGCAGTTGCGAGGGGACGGGACACCATAATATTCATGTTTATCCACTCAGGGCATTTGGTGCAGCGAAGTTCCCATGTACCCTTGGAACCATGTCGAGCTTCGAATTTGTTTTCTGAATACTGTTTCAATAAATTGTCTTTAGACGGTGCCGGGGCGTCGAGAAATGGAGGTGGATATGAGGGAAAGGGTGCTGGCTGTGTATCGGGAAGTGGATTGAAGGAGGGCGGGTCTATGGGAGACGGCAGTTGGAAGAGCGCCGAATTAGAATGATTTTGTGATGTCGATGCAAATGAATGGATTGGCAGGTCCGTGTCGATGGGAGGTAACAGAGGGCGGCTTGAGTTTGACGGTATACGAGGAGGGTTCTGCCAGCCTCCATAGGCGGCATGTGGGGCAGGAGGCGCCGCCGCCGTCTGTGCGGAAGCCATAGTCCGCGCGTCGGTGAGATCTTCCATCTCGACGTCTTCTGAGGGCAGTGGAGCGTGAGAATTAAGGCGGGGGAGGTGTGGGGGTACTGGAGAGTCATGGTGGGATGGATTCATGATTTTAGAGCGAGCGGGAATGTGGAAAGAAGGAAAGAGGCAGCGACGCGTCTCGCGTCGCGTAAATTTCGCGTACTTATTGATCAGATGGTGCTTATATCATCCATCACCAAAGCATTTAATCCGTTTTAAATGCTTGCTGGGAGTATTAAAATGTTTTGAGTGGCTCATGAGACCCAAAAGATACGATAATGGGAGGGTAGAGAAAAATTCGGAACCTCTTGTTGGACAAAAACGTTTCAAATTGAAAGTTTCTTATTTTACCGCCTCAAAGTCGCCGATGTGGCTGTGTTTCCTAATCGGGGGGAGTTGTCAAAGAGGTCTGTGTACGATCGGGAATTCCCGCTTACCTCTTGGAACATTCGGTCGAAATAGAACAGTACAGTAACTTACTCGACATCAATCGATAACTGTAAGGGGATATTCTCGCATAATCTCCGTGATCCTTATCAATCTTCGTGATCCTTATCTCCTCGAGTTTCCACGTCTCTGCAGTTCCCCACTAGTTCCCCGTTTCTTCACATCTTCTCTGAGATCATTATCATTCTGCCTTACAACACATTACTGCCTGTGAGGGACCTTTGACTTTTTGTCTCTGGATTCCCCCTCACAGGTGTGTTGCAGTGCCCTGTACCGTAGCTATTTTCTAATATACTCGGGATTCCCCCTCACAGTCTCTGCCGCTGTTACTCTAAGCACGCGCCTGTCTCGGGTGGCCCTTACAATAAGTTTAACAATAGATAATGCTGGATAATGCTTTCCCTCCTGTATTTTGTGATTTCTCTGTTCTCCATGGCTCCTAGCATCCGGGATGTCCACCAAAACTGGTGGTGATGTCAAAGCCAGAAATGAGCCTCCGATTCTGAGTCGATTATGGACGTGATTCCTGTGCTACCTGTTTTGGACGCGTTTTCCCGAGAACATACGTGAATGCCCCTGAACGCGAAAGTCCACCGCGGTATACCGTTGATTTGGTGGACTCGGTGGATTTGGTGAACTTTCCGGTGAATGAACACCTTAGGCATAGCGAATCGCCTGGGCAGCAGAATCAGGTTCCAAATACTGATGATAAATAGTAAACTGTGCAGGTTAAAACCGAGCGTGAGGCCACTTTTGCCGCCATAGCCGGACGTACGGCTCGATCCGACATCACCTGTCACTTTTGCGACAAAAAGGGACATTACCAATCGGAGTGCCGAGAGAAGCAGAAGTGGGACCAATCCAACTCGAGGGACAAGAAGAAGGATGAAGCCAACATAGCGAGTGTTGATGATTTTGATGCGGCGGGGTGATTTGATGATTCCGGGGGTGCGACTCCGAGTCCTATTTGGATTTAATTTTCTTATTCTCTGCGACTTCCAGTAGTGACGACCCTTCGCCTCGCTTTGAGTCTCCTCAGTTCTGCACGTTGGCCTTGTTTAAAGTAGGCCACTACTCACTGCGTTCAGAGGGGCTGTCGGCACACCCTGTGCCAACCCCCTGTCGGCAGACCTAGATGTCGGCAGTCTATGGGTGTGCGTAGGTAAATGAGCGAGAATGCACCTAACTTCATCAATAGGTCTGCGGAACTCAACGCCATGCACACCGACGGGGCCTGAGTCGTCTGGTCACGGTCGGGCAGGAAATCCGATCAGCCCAAATGCTCAAAAGGTGTCCATTCTCGTCGGCAGCGGAACCCGACAGCCAGACCAATGATGAGGATTCGACAGATGAGAAAGGGAGGGGCGACAGCGAGAGGGGTTTGGGGAGCTCGGCAAGGACGGGGGAAATCCGCGTCGGTGCGAAGATCTTATCCGAGTCCGCGATCATGGTTGAGACGTGGCCGTCGGCCCCGCTGTCATTCTCCGGCAGCTCCTGGGCAAGTGTCTTGCTGCGCTGATGCTCCGCAGCGCACGCCTTGGCGCACGCGTGGACCTGCTGGCCAATGTCCGACAAGACGGTGAGTGTTTCGGTCATGGTCGGAGAGGAAATCTAATGAGGCCATGGTGAGCGCTCTTGCTCGAGACGCAAGGAGACGTACATAGCCAGAAAATTCGATCTCGCGCCCACGGAGAAGGGGCGATTCAGTCGAACTGAGGCAGCCGTCGCCGGAACCGCGCAGGGGTCGTTGACCGGCCACGACGTGATGTGAGCGTGTGAGCGAGATGGAGTCTGATGGACGATAAGGATCACGGGACGCGAGATTCAAACTCCGCGCGGACCGTTTCCGCCCCACACGTGACTTCCAGAATTTGATCTGGCGAGCAGTGCCCGGTGACAATAGCCACTCCGATTAAATCCGACCATCTATGGGAGGAGCAGGAGCGCGCCTGCCGTTTATATAGCGAGGTACCCCACGCCACTCCCCGACAAGGAGGATGACGAGGACTAGCTGCCCGTCCCGCCGCCGGTGTCTATCGAAGTGGAGGACTTGGAGGCGCCGGCGGTTTTCGAGGTGACGGACAAGGGGGAAATCGGGATTAGAAAATCGGATATGGTCGACAAGTTTTTTTCGGCCTATATTTTAGTTTCCAGAATCATTTTCTTTTGCCAAGGGTGTCGAGGAACATCTGATCAATCTGTTTAGCGCTCTTTCGCCGCCAAAAAGTTATTATTCCGTCTGAACACCAAACTGGCCTTTAGCTTGACGGTGTGAGTGATTACTCACACCGCCGGTTCCTCAATTTAACAGGAATTTAAGTTAGCTACACTTTTTAAAGTTGTAATACACATAAATTGGCCGGAAACTCAATCTCATATATCCGATTTAGGAAAGTCCAAATAAATCTCCATGAACTTTGAGTATTGGCCCGCCTTTCACCGACAATGAAATGCAATATAAAAAATAAGGAATAAATGGTCCTGAAGTGAGTGCCAAAACTATAGGTATCAGGGCAGTCAATAAGCCTGTTGATACTTTAGATTTAGAATTAAGTTTAGAGGAAAATGAAATAAGAAGTATGGATTCTCATTTAAGGGGGTATTAAACTGAATAAAAAGCTTCAGGTTTCAGACACGACTAAACTCATCTGCAGACCATCTACAGATCATCTGCAGATAATCATTGTCATATAATGTAAGGCAAATATACATCATGACAATGATCTACAGATCATCTGCAGACTGTCTGCAGACCGTCTGCAGATGAGTTTAATGGTGTCTGAAACCTGAAGTTTTTTATTCAGTATGTTGTAGCTACTTGCTTGAAATCCATCGTATTCTAATACTTCTCTGACTGCCCAGCAAGCCATACGAGCCGGATAGACTCGTAACCAGTCTGCCTACGGCGTTCTTATAAGGCGAGCTTATTGCCGTAGGCAGACTGGTACTTCTCGGAGCTGTCAATTGGGCTGAGGCGGAGTTTGAAATCTAAGTATTGAAATTCGCGAAGTATTCTCACACACCGCAATTTTGAAGCTTTCTTCTCCGTTCAAGCAGGAGTAATTGATGAGAGTTCCGGCCCTACACATCTGTCTCCTCAAATTTCCCCCTTTTAACTCAGAAGATCCATAAAACATGAGTCGAATTTAGAGAAGAATTGAATGATACGCGGATGTGCGTCATCGGTTGGTCATCGGGACCGGACCGGCCCACTCACGCCAAGACTTAACTTCAAACTCCGCCTCAGCCCAATTGACAGCTCCGAGAAGTACCAGTCTGCCTACGGCAATAAGCTCGCCTTATAAGAACGCCGTAGGCAGACTGGTCACGAGTCTACGAGCCGGAAGCAAGCGTGCGCTGGCCTACCTTCATACGCGATGTATTCCGAATGGGGCAGATCAATTGTATGAAATATTCGAATGCTGTCATACAAAAATCTTACGATCCGTCTGTCTTACGAATCCTTAAGTGGTCGGATTTTGTGACTACACTAAGACTTTGACAACGAATCGTTACGACTCGAGATCGTAATTCAAAACTAAGCCATCAGTGCAGCCGTGTAATGGAATCGACTTTGGCAGGGATTTTGGCTGTGTCACAAAATGTCACAAAATCTTCCATTTCATTTCTTTTGTGTGTTATACTTACCAGATTCACCCAAATTTCGGCCTAAGCAGTAGTTATACATATCTCTGATTTTTCACAGAGGTAACGGAGCCAAAATCCGCTCGGGATCAGTGATTATTCCACATGAGGGTGCGTGGACACATCAGGGGTTAAAATAGTACTTAGTTTTTTGTACTCTTCGGAATACAACTTCACGTACTTCGTTGCATTCTGTTGAATTTGAACAGTCCCTGTGCCACATCAGAAAATGACGAGCAAAACGCGAAGGAATAGTTGACCTGTATATAAGGGGAGACGACCTGCGCTCCTAACCTCGGTTTTTCCCATCATACGTCTCCCACACTCAGCCCGGCATAGCCACGCACACCAACAACACCCCTCCCTCGCTCTCTGACACCGTCGCCATTTGCTCGTGGCAGATGACGACCATTCTCCAATTGCCACCAGAACTTATAGACACAATTCTGTTCAGGGTCGCGGGGAAGACACGATTCTGGAAGGCCAGTCTCAAATCATGCTCATTGGCGTCCCGCTTTTTCCTTTTCTCCAGCCAGAGGCTCCTTTTTCACTGCCTCCGTCTCCATACTTCGAATGCGAAGACTCTGGCAAGGGCCCTCGATGCCTCCAAACACATTGGATCATATGTGCGCGTTCTCGAAATTGATTTCGAAGTCGACCGCGAGGACATGCAGGATGTGTCAGTCCAGCTATTACGTCGATTTCCCACAGTCGAGCGCTCCTCACT
Source organism: Mycena olivaceomarginata (assembly GCA_029378375.1). NCBI lineage: Eukaryota > Fungi > Basidiomycota > Agaricomycetes > Agaricales > Mycenaceae > Mycena > Mycena olivaceomarginata. Next base: position 98,071 of record JARKIC010000462.1, on the reverse strand, counting down.
ATCTGTGGGTAGCCGGCTTACGGAGTTTTGCCAACAAATCACTCGTGCGGCCATCATCGACTTCCTCTCTCTTCCATCCTTGCGATGCATTCTATTTTCTCGGCTGCGCCCATGGGCGCCGGCCTTCTTTCCTCCCTTCTTCAATCCTTATCCATGCACTCTCATCCTGCACAGCTGTGGCGCTGCGTTATATCCTTGTGAAATCGGAGCGCAAATTTATTCCGTCTGCCGTTAGCCCGCAAGGAAGATCGTCACTTCGGCAGCTGGTGCTTGATCTCCCTCCAACGATGGTGCCGGCTGTCCAGGAGATATTATTAGACTCTGCGATAGTTTCGATGGATACTCTCCAGCATCTGAGAGTGTCACGATCATCTCCTCCAACAAACTTCTCGCTGCACGGTCTAGAGAGTGTTGCCCTTCGGTGCTCCCCTTCACTCCAACATTTGGACATTGACTTAAAAGGCATGTGCATTCTTGGACATTTCCTTTCCACGCCCAGCGATCCTGATCCGTCCCACATTTGATTATACAACCACCCCTATCGATCTCCCTGCAATCCCCTATCTCCGGCTGTTGACGTTGAGGAACTCGGTGCACAGGGCTCGCGTGCCTAACATCGTCATGGATGCCATTGCCAACCTTCCCACCTACATGCCCCGGCTCGAGGTTGTAACTGTCGTCATCCATGCCAACGACTGTCGTGAAACGAACTTCATTGCTGCTCCCAAAGCCGATTGCAGCGCTCTTGGCCCTGACGCAGCTTCGAGATGCACATTTCATCTTGGCTGCAGATTCTTCTGCTGGAGCGCACTTCGTGGTGTGCGTAGAGATGCAACTGCAATCTGCTAGCAAAGCTGGCCTCCTGTCATTTTCCAGGCTCAGTTCCCGTGCAAAACACCGTTATTTGAGCTACTTCGACGATTGATATTGTTGAAGTAGTGGCTGAACATAACTTTAAATATCACAGAAAGTTCATGTACAAACCGACGAAAAAATATCGGTGCCCTATCTGCCCTACATAGGTACGACGATATACGCGAATTGACCGATCCAAAGTATAGAAGACGTTACATTAAAATAGCAAGCTCGTGTTTGTCATCAAATGGCAATCTTGGAAGAAGTAACGATTCCAAGTGCATGGATTGCCCCGTCGGTTCATGGGCGAATGCGCCTGCTCCCTGAATTTGGCCGGCATCGAGGTTCCTGTTTAGGGAATGATCAGGAGATGCCATTTGCCACGCAAGTTCGTTATCACCTAATGCCTGGCTAAAATCAATAACCTTTCCGCGCATTACGGCGCCCTTGCTAACGCAGAGCCTCGAGGAATAGGTGCTTGATTCTGCAGCAGAAAATGTGGCGTCGAGCACTGGGGAGTTCCCGCGTGTTGCCTTGGGTCAAGGCTTTATCCGGCGACCGATAATTAGCGTCTAGGGACGTTAATGATCTGGCATAATGCTTCCCGAATGACCCACTAACATGTCTGAGTATTGTCCGAGGCACACTTCCTACGGCGACGCGGAGGGTGCAAAGGGTTCGGTAATGCCTAAACACTCTTTTGAAGCGGAGGTGGGGACCGTGGCTTCTTGGCGAGGCGCGGAGCTGGCAAGCCGTCCAGGGAAGCATGCAGACATTGATCCAAATCCTCAAGTGTGCGGCTGAGCGTTAACTGCCAAATTAGAAGACCCCTGAGCTTGCGCTGATGAGCGAGATAGCTGGATTGCGCACCATACTTTGCGTTGCAGCGGCTCTGCGGATGGTAGTTGTCCTCTGCCGCGTTCCGAACGCTTCAGGGAAGTAGCAAACGAACGCAAGCCCGCCGAAGCGGGCCCCGCATGAATTGGGCTCGGAGAGATAGGCTACGGTACAAGTACATACAAAAGCGGTGTTACAAGTACAGTAGTTAGGAACATAAAATAAAACAGAAATGGGAGAGGAGGGTGGGTGACGCGAGAGCACAAGCAAGAAAGCCTGGTGCATTATTAGTTTTCGCTATGCTCTCGTAAATGACGGCGACGCCGCTCACTCAGTCCAGATTTTGCTTCGTAAATTCACTGCGGCGAAGCCGAGAATGAACAGCAAAAATCTGGAGAGGAAGGAAATGATGAGAGGCGCTGCTAAACGCAGAAGCGCGGAGCGCTTACCTTGTGCTGGGTGGTAAAGGCGAAGCCGTGGGCAGCACAAGGAAATTTCCAACGACATATATATTGTCTCGGATCCGGCCTCCGCTAACTCAATAGCACCGAATCAAGACATGCCGATGAAACGGAGGGACAAGGTCGATTGACCTATGGATAGAAGATATGGCGGTGCCATTATAAATTGTTTTTGAGGCGGCGGAGCCGCGTATCACGCGTCGGGTGGGCGCAGAGGCCTCCGAAAAACCTCCCTACCCCCGGAATCCAATTTTACTCCAAGCTCTAGCCTCTTGTTTGGTCCATTGACGTAACGGTTTGTCCTTGTTTTTCCGATCAAAAGTTGCAATGTGGCTGTGATGAGGCCCCCAACACCCCGTGATCCGTCCCATTTTCATGGCATTTGGGTATTTTTTTGCGCTTATGGAGAAGGCACGCCTGGGTAATGACCAGCCAGATTATCACTCCCTTCTTGCGGCGTTGGCATCTGATAGCCGTGTTTCCAAATATTAATATTTTTAAGCCATCCGGGCTTTACACGAACGCTAATGAGGGTTTGCATGAATTCCAAGATGGACGACCAAATAATTCTGGTAGAAAACCAATTGTCGAAATTTCAAGACAGGTGAGGCCAAGCTCAAATCTTCGACACTGGCTACGTTCAACAAGCAAACCCTGGCGATGGTTGCTGGACATGGGTTCGAGGAGATGAGGAGGGCGAATGTCCAGCAATGGCATTTGGGACGGCCACACTTCCTGACGAATATAGCTGACTGTACATTAATCTACTTCTGCGCTACCGCTAATCTAGACCACGCCGTACATTGAGCGACACTTCAGCTAAAGGTCCTTCTGTTCTCGGCCTATTTCCCCGCGGCCATCTCCAACTTCTTTATCGTTTTCCCTGGCGTTTGGAGCCTTCGTAGTTTGGACCGTCCGACCCGAAATGTGCGTTGGTTGTTGCTCCAGTCCCTTGTCATATGGAGAAATTACGGCGAAAACCATTTCCCAGGATGGTCTGAAAGTTGTGCTCTCGACGGCGCCTCAGGCCGGGCAACTTCGCTCCTGTACGACAAGCTTCTTCGGGCGGCAATGGCAAGGCTTCCAGGTCTCTGCATCACGAACCTCTGGACCCCAGCCCATATAGATACAGTCGGAAATGAGCTCGCAGATGACGCCGCCAAAGCCGCAACGCGTCTCACCCCGTCTCCTTGACCACTTTCAACGCGGCATCAACACTCCCATTCTTGAGCGCTGGCATGACCTGAATTTCACCCTTGTTGAGGCTTAAAAGCAACCTAAGTCCCGTTCTCAAGCTCAACAGGATATAGGTTGGTCGTAGGTTGACGGATCCATCCTATCTAGGATGATTTTCAGCCGGAAACCTTCCCCGCCCAGTAGGATGAAAACGGTAGTTTTAGGTGGTTTGTCAACCTACGCATTCAACCTAAACATCGGCTCAAATTCATCCTATGTCGGGTGAAATTCAACAAATAATGTGATGATATTAATCCTATGCTAGGTTGAATCATAGGATGTTTTTCATCCTTTGCCGCCGCCCCAGAGACAGTCACTCTCTTTATAAAATTAAGCCTGTCTGTCTGAAGCCTTGTCAAACCCATCCATCTCCACAATCTGTCAATCAGCTTCTTACCTCTTTCGTCCTCTCATGGTTATATCAGTTCAACTCAAATCTCCAGACTGTTGATTGGACATTTCAAAGCAAACCCGTCGCTCAGGTGGACATTTAATGGACTTCGCGGCCTAGGAACCGCCTGAATACCTTCGAATTTTTCAATTGGGGGCACTGTTAGTTCGACACAGCACAGATATGTGAGTGCCGGATCAATGGCTCCGAGCCAAATCATTTGGCAACTTTGGAGCATTCCTCAGTGTACAGAGTACATACTAGGTGAAAACAAACATAAGTAGGAGTGCATGCCGTGCAAAAGCAGCGGCCTTATCCCCCAAGTAAGGTCCTTGTGTCTGGTGCTCTTCCAGATTTATTTGGCCGAGGGGACATCTCCCTTTGCGTCTATTGCTGCGTCTTGCGCGTACACGACATTTCGGGAAGTTGTGTAGCAGTCCAGAGATTCCTGGTATGTCGGCGTTTCCATCTTTCTCTGTCTTATGATCTTATAGGCCTTTGATTGTGTCATAACTGCAAGTTTTGCACCAGGGAGCTCGGGATGTGCATGTGGATTAGGTCCGAGCCTTCTGGTTTACAGCAACCTTTGGCGGCCAATTGATCAGTTCGTTCATTCCCCTCTACGCCGGAGTGGTCTTTGACCCACTCAAAGGTCGTCGGGGCTGTGCGCTCGCGGAGACAAGCTACCGTTACCTGTAGGGTTCACTATCTTGAAGCCATCGTCCTCCCAGGCTCGTAGACTTTTTGTGAGCCCCTCAATCGTTGTCTTTGAGTCGCTTATAATCCTCAGTGGGACGTTTTTCGGGTTGTCCTGGACAGCCTCGTCAATCGCCAAGATTTCTCCTATGGCGAGGTTCAGATGAAGACTCAAATTTGGAGAACCTACTATTAACAAAGCCTACTGAGCCTGTAAAGGTGACACAAAAACTCATCGCAAGGGTCCATGCATAATACACGAGTGGGCTGGTCGCCCTACATATACCCTATTTAGCGTTGAAGACACAGTACAATTCGTAGATACAAGGTGAGAGCATGGGAATTGTGCTGGAGCTAAGGATGGATTACGGGCGCAGGGAAGACATCCGAGCACCTTGGCGAAGAAATGCCTGTGTTAGTCGAGTTTCCGCTGCAGAAAGGTAACTGAGAGGGGCCACGAGCAAAAAAAAGAAAAGGCACAAACGGGCTGCGATGTATTCGTGATGAGGGAGAACCTCAAATGAGTTTGTGCGCGCTTGTGCAAGTGTTGTCCCCTGCTCAACGATGCCAGAAGAGTCTGGCCTGGGGAACAAAGTGAGACATAGATCCAGGCAACAGGTGACTGTCCGGAATCCGGACTACAGATGACTCGCCTGCTATCCTCAAAAGGGTAACACCCAACTGAAAGCGGCCACGCCAACGGATGCTGACATCCGGAAAGAGAAAGAACAGGCCCATGTTGCCATTATGGTCCTCCAGGTGGTTGAGGGACGAGACAAGACTACCGTATAAGATAGGTGGGGGTTGGCCGGTGGTTGAGGATCCCATGTCCAAAGATGCTATTCCGTTCTCGGTGAACAGCGAAAGATGCGCAATAAGGAAAGGCAGCTCGTCTTGGCTTTGAGGATTTACAGATCAGCACGCTTTTTGACTAGGAGGGCCATACATACGGTACAATCGAGTTGCCGTTCGCGTCGCGCACAGTGAGCCGAACAACCATGGTCGGAGTCAAAGGGAGACGCGACAGGTTTGCATATCTGAATTCAGCGGCCTTTTGAGGATGTTGAACGATGTTAAGCTGATATGATCTCCTTTGAACACTGGTCAACTTGAATGGTCGCATAAAAACGTGCGTCAGAATATACCGGTAGCGATGGTCGGCCAGCAGGAGGATACCTGCAGCCCAAGATTTGAGCGTAGTTGAGTTGGATATTGAGAGATGGAATTATGATTGGTCCGCGTGTTGCGACTTGAATTCGACCCATCCGATGAGGAAATAGTCGAAGTTACAGTGTGGACCGATGACTCTCCACTGTGACTACCGTCCACCAACATTATTGGCCTAGACATCAGAGGACGAGCGGTGAGATGGAATAGAAATAGAAAAGCGACGTGGTAAAGCCAAAGGAAGCAGAGCCTGACGTTGCCGTGCTCTCGCCGAGCTACGGCTTCGACATGTCTTCATCAATTCACAGCCCTGTGGACGTCGCAAACTATCTCTCCTTCGACAAATGCGCAGTATGACGGCCGCCCCGGGCCCAGTACTCTCCAGGATGTCGACGGCTACATCCATCGTTTTATGTCTTTCATAGGGCAGACTACAGTGTCAGGTGCTTCTTTTCTTTTCGATGGCGCCGTGCACAATGATGCCAGCGCACAGCCCAGGGTGCCCAGCAGAAGAAAGAGGCAGCCCAAGGGCAAGGGCAAGGGCAAGGAAGAGAAGGACGTCAAGGATGAGCGCGACGTCGCTGCCATGCCTGTCTCGCCGCCCAACAGCCCGTCGCCGGATCCAGACAATACCAACCACGAAAACAGCACCGTGGAGGAGACCAAGCCCGACGCCAATGACAAGGCCAGCAACCGCCGCCTTGAGCGCACTGACAAGGACGCGTCCTTCCTCGAGTCCTTCAGCCCGCACACCGACTGGCAAGCCCGCGCCCGCGTAATACGGCCGTAATACAGCGCTGACACCAAGGGCTCGCTCTTCCTCTCCTCCACCACCGCCTGGAACGTCGCGTCCCTCCCCTCTGCCCTGCCCGTCGACCGGCTTGCCGGGTGTCAACACCCCAGATGTCTACTTTGGCATGTGGCGCACGACGTTTGCGTGGCACGTCGAGGACATGGATCTATTGTCTATTAATTACATCCATAATGGCTACTTCCCCACAGACACCTTGAAGTGCTCACAATTCTTACAGCACAAATCCTTCCTCGCGAGCCCGACGCTGTTGGCGCAGAGCGCCTTGCGTCCGAATCATCTTGTGCAGCATGTGGGCGAGTCCTTTTCTTTCCCCTACCTCTTCACTCCCCCCTTCTACTGCTTCGACTTGCAAACACGTTCTCTCTAGGCGAAATTCGTCATTACCTATCCACGCGGCTACCATGCCAGCTTCAACCTGGCCTTCAACTGCGGCCGAGTTGGCCAATCTCGCGCTCGACAGCTGGCTAGACCAAGGGAGGAGGCGAGCGTGTGTCGGTGTGTCGATTTCAGGTGCGTTGAGTTTCTTTCCCTTCCCATTCCCGTTCGTTAACACAACACCCCGCACTCCCCAGTGTCCCCATCGACGTCGACCAACTCCTCGAAGACCGTCGCATCGAGGCGCTTGGGAGACCGACTCCGCCACCGTTCCTATGGGCCTTTTCCTCCTCTTTCCACGTTTCCACGCACCCAACTGCTCTCCCTCATGCTGCTCTCCCTCATGCTAAAGCTCGGCCTGCGGCCCCCCCTCTGCGTCGACCAGCGAAGAAGAGACCTTCGCCTGCTGCCTGGTGCTCCCAGAGTGGGTGGACGAGCTCGACGACGAGCGCGTCGTGTTTGGCGTCGATGGGATCTTGTGGGGGCAGTGGAATTTGGTGCGTTGTACCCTTTTCCTTCGTCTCTTTCTTTCATTGAACTGAATCTGGACTTTACAAAAATGCTCCGCCTGCACGCGGCGCCCCAGGGCGCATGACGCTTTGATTCAGTGCGCAAAGGACACATGTGCCCACAACGGCGGCCGTACGGGACCGGCATTGCGCGCACTATCATTTGTGAGGTCTGAAAAGAGGGTAGTGTTCACTTTAAGCTCGAGTCTCACGTCTAATTCTCCTTATCCAGGGCGTCCTGTCTGAGCCCGCGTGGGAATGAGCGGAGTGGAACCGAATGCGCCGGACCAGCCCTGCGCATACTCAAGGCGATCAAGAAGACAGAAGTGGAAGTGCTTTGTGCACAGCATAATCCCGTGCGTCTTTCCCTTCCCTCCCTCCTACCTCTCCAATTGACAATGAAACTCACTGATTGGCCCCGCAGGTCATCGTCACTGAACGGCGCGCCTCCAAAGCCGAGGGCTTGCGCACAGACATCCTCGCGCTCCCGCTGCTCCCACGCATCAAGGTGTTTGAGGTGACGCACATGCGCGTGCACGAGGAGCTGTGCAGCGTTGAGGTGGTCCGGGACCCCCAGTGGGTGGCATCCTGCGGCAGACAAGTCGCTGCTCTGCTGTCGCTGACATCCCATCCATCTGCAATTAGTGTTTTCCGGGTCGGGGCCGCGCCTGAAAGCCCAGGGCTTGGGCCGGAATTGGGTGGGCTTGGGTCGGGGACAACCTCAGGCCCGACCCGACAATCGGGCTTCAGGCCGGGTCGGGTCGGGCTGGGCCCACGCGAAGCAGAGAGCAGGAAGATGGGTTGTCGACAATATCAAGAACCACGCGTCCGGCTTCACGTACTCGGACGAACATCGATGCCGCGGCTGCAGCTGTACCAATCAAGCCCGGCCCCAACACTGTAAAATGACCCGAACCCGAGCCACAATAATTGGAACATTGAATGTCTCGGTCATGGGGAGCCCAGCATTAAATTTGAACCGTGAGCGCTGCGTCCATTGGACGTCTGGCTCCCGGGGAGATCAGAACTCAAATTTGAAACCGTGAGCGCTGCATCAATTGGACGCCTGGATCGCGGGGAGTATTTCCGGTGGATACTGTTCGGCGCAATCGGTGTACAGAGCTTCGCCGTGCTGCAACCCGTGCACCCGAGGCACGCATAGCTGCTGAAGCAGCAGCAGCAGCTCTTGAACAGCAAATGGCCCTGCAAGATGCGTAGGGGCCTGTTCCTACGCCTCCCCCAGACTGAGCCCAATCCTCCACCTAGATGACCCAATGCCCCTCATCGACCAGTTGAATCTAGCCGTGTCGGCTGAGGACAAGGCACTCATGGATCAGGTGGACAAAACTAATGGCGATAAAACACCTCATCTAGTGCATAACCACTGCTCTCCGCGAATATTTTAAAGTTGATGCTGGGGAGTCTGGCTCAAGAGATCCGACAGTTCGTCTGGCTCCTACATACCGGAATTTCAGCCTTTGGAATTCGTGGTTGGACAGTCAATTTTGGGCTGAGCATTCCGGTCAAGGAGAAAACAGATTTTGCCCAGCTTACTCGCACAGGCCTGAGCCGTGTCCAGACACGTTGGCAGAGTGTAAAGCTCAACTTGGGATGGTCGGGAGATGGGATGGTCGGGAGATGGTGGTGGTTGAAGCGAGAGGAAGAGGAGTTGCCCGTGTTTGGCAGGGGCAGCTTTGGCTCTGTTACTTATGATCCAATCACATCAGCACGAATCAGCATGTGACACGTCTTTCTCAGAACCACCACCTCACCATGGTGGCCCCCTACCTGCGCATTCAGGAAATGTGGGACGACATCATCGACTGGCTTCACACATCCACCGTGGATCTCAAGTCAACTTCTTTGGTTTGCCGCTCTTTCGCCAGGCGTGCACAGTCCCACATTTTCCACCAAATTGTGCTCTCATCGTCATCGACGGGACGTGCGTCGGCTCACCTCAAAGATCTAATGAGATCCTCTCCACATCTCATCCCTCATGTTCGAGTCTTGTATCTGCCCATGGCCAACGAGGAAACTTTCGTCTCTGTCGCTCAGATTCGCTGGTCCCATCTGGAAGCTCTTACTATGGGGCTCAGACAGCCCGGCCCAGGAGCAGTGACGTTGGACAGCATCGATGTCCTCGTCAGCCTTCAATTCCTGCGGATCCTTTCCTTCCAAGGCCCCTTTTGGGAAGGAGGGGACCTGCAGCGCATATTGGCACGTTGCACGATGGGCCTCGAGCGCATCGTGTTCCTGCAGTGCAATCCCACTTCATTCACCCCCAATGTGCCAGTTGGAAATGTCTCGCCCCGACCGAAAATATCGAACCTCGCTCTGACGTACTCGCCATGGGTTGTCCATCTCCTGCGTGACCCCACATGCGCGCTGGACTGTTCTGCCCTCACACATGTCTATTGCCAGAGATCCATGAGCGCAGAATTTGAGGACCTTTCTATACCAACACCGCGCCACAATCACCGACTTCCACTTCCTCGGTGCTGGTATGTACGCCTGCGGCTGCGCAGGATCCAACACTGATATTGGAGGCAGATGAAACGATGTTCGAGCTTGACCTCGGTCTTTTTCCTGCCCTCACGCACATCGCAATCGACGACGCAGGGCCCGAATTCAATGTCATGCTCGCGCGCCTCCCCGATCACAACCGCGTGGCCACGCTAACGCTCGGTACCCTCATTATGGGCGGCGAATTCATGTTCGAAGCCGGGAGATGCAGGAATTCCAGGCCTACGCACTCGGACGGAACATGCGGGCGCTGCGGACGGTGGAAATCAAGATCATGAGTATGGGTGATTCTATCCCCTCTTCATCTCGACAGGCCGAGATTGTTGGCATTATCGAAAGGACGTCGCCGCTGCTTCACACAAAGGGTCTTCTCTCCGTACGATTCGAGTAATGACAACTTTAACCCAAGATCACTGGGGGTCGAGGATGTGCTGGAGAGCAGCAATGTTTGTCTCAATTCCGAAGGAGACAGACGGTATTGAGCTGCATGCTCGGGCACACCTGGAATGACGGGTAGAGGCTTCACGTCGTAATTCTGGCGCTTCGCGCGTGGTTTTGGGTTATGCACATTGGGTTCCATTAAATGAGACTAACACTGAGTGGATGGAGGGGACAAGAAGCGCAAGTTGTTTGGCGCTTGTTTGCCTCGCACGCTCTCGAAGTTCGGATCCCGGAATAGCGAAGGGAGGTGCCTTTGTGCGGGTACCCCTTGCCGGGACGGTTCGACGTCTGCGAAGGAGGGCCCAAAACCTGAGATTTTTGTGGGAGAAACAAATGTCATGTTATAGCTCGAGCTCTATTTCAGCTCTTACATCATGACATTGATCATGATGATGCTCAAACGATGCGATCCCGATCTCAGACTGTGATTAAGTACCATGACACGAACGGTACGTATTGTCTTCGCTCGCCCGCTGTGCCATCGAGCTCACCCTAATAGCCGCCTCAATCCCGTGAAGATTCAGTGTACCTCGCTAAGCTCGCTGAGCAGGCTGAGCGCTACGACGGTATAATTATCTTTCTCTGCCAACGTTACTCACGTACTTAGCGGAATACCCAGAAATGGTCGAGAACATGAAGTGTGTCGCCTGGTTCGATCAGAAGCTGACCGTCGAGGAGCGCAATCTGCTGTCTGTCGCATACAAGAATGTCATCGGTGCCCGCCGGGCCTCGCGGAGAATAGTTTTCTCCGTCGAGGATTCAAAGAGAAACGAGGCCCAAATTTCCGTGATCAAGGGTTATCGGGAGAAAATCGAAGTGGAGCTCGCCAAGATCTGCGATGACGTCCTCGACTTGCTCGAGACGCACCTCATCCCCTCGGCCGTATCTGGGGAGTCCAAGGTCTTCTATCATAAAAATTAAGTACCTGCCATTGAAGTGTCGACCATCTACTCGCGTGTATGGCCTTGACAGCTATTTACAGGATGGGTGACTACCACCGCTACCTCGCGGAATTCGCAGCCAGTCATAAGCGTGAAGACAGCGCCAACAAGTCGCTGGAGGCCTACAGCGCTGCCTCCAATGTCGCCGCCATCGAGCTGTCCCCGATCAGCCCTCTCCGTCTCGGCCTTGCCCTCAACTATGAAATCCTCGCCTCGCCTGACCGTGCCTGCCAGCTTGCCAAACAAGCATTCGACGACGCCATTGGCGAGCTCGACGCCCTGTCAGAAGAGAGCTACACCGACTCGACCCTCATTATACGGCTGCTGCGCGACAACATCTTGCATATCGCAGCCTTCTTGATGGAAAGGAAACGTGTCGGAGTAGCTCCCGTGTATTGTAGTGAATTGCAGCCTTACATATTTTAACTACGGCGCTAGCGATCGATCCATCGCTGATTTCTTTATACACAAGAGGGTGGTCGGCCGCTTCGCGGCCTCCCACCCCTTCCAAAGATTTCAAATAACGGGCGTCTGCAAGGCGTCTGCGTAGAGCACCCTGGTTCGTGACCGAAGTCTATTTGAGAGAAGAAATTCGGCACTTCTTGTGAGAGTATTCACGGTTTCGGAGAGAAAAAACCAAATCGGGGGCGTCAAAGGCTTCAGATGGACATCCGTAATTTTATAAAGAGAGAGAGAGATAAAACTACCCCTGTCTGCAACCTGGCCGAAGCCTTTTGGTGTGGAACGGCTATGGCGGTCCCGATGTATTTATATCTGCCCGCAGCTCGGAGAATGGGGTGTCGATGCTATTCCGGTGTATCATCGCCGTTTGGTTCAAACATTTTAACAATGTTTACTGCTCAACGTTTTTCAGATAAAAAATGTCAAATCCTGAAGCATTTTTAAATGTCATATATCTCTTAAAGTTTGGACAATGTTGAAATGACATTGATAACACATTGTCAGCGAGATATCCCTTGCAAATGTTTGTGAGATGTTGCTAGGACCATCCTTGGATGTTTCTTGACTGTTACAGAAATGTTTTGCCTGAAGGTTTGAGCAACATTTGCTTGAAATGGTGGTGTAGATGAGTGCCAGGTGCCTAGACACAGCTCGATTTGATGATCTGTCGAGGCCGTGGCCTAGGCAGAGCTTGATGACCGATGCCGAGGGCGTCAGAACGCCTCGGCATGGGAGGAGACGAAGGGTGACATGGTCCCTTGGGAGATTAATCAAAAGTCAAGGGAAAAGCAAACAGAGTTGATCAGGAACTCACGGGGTCAGGCTTTCAGAGCAATCCTTTTCCCAATCCAGATTCCAATGGCGAAGCAGATGAGTCAATACGTATTGAAATTGTAAAGATAACACATTTCAACAAGAAAAGTAAGTAATTACAAGCTCACCCGTCATCTGCATTTCTTCAGGATTCATGTTAAATTGATGCGGAATTCGTTATCTTGACTCCGTTGCTCCTGTCCTCGATATTCCCAATTGAACAAACCGGAGCGAAACGGCGGTTTGTCTTGTCCCCATTATCGCTTTTCTCTCAATTTAACCAGGTCATGGGTCGTCCATTTTTGGATCGAAGTGGTGGGCCGCGAAGCGGCTCACCGCGCACTTGTGATATCAAAAATATGAAGACAGAGAAAGTTTCGTATTGACCAGGGCTCCCATTTCTGGTAAACGGACTCCAGAAATTAGCATAAGCGAATTTCCTGTGAGGAATAGAGTAGGAGGAAAGAGGGGCATAGGTAAGATCGTTAATGTCGACTCGACTCGGACACAGATGAGAGTGCTAATGGCACCTCGCCTCGGACATAAATGAGAGTGCCACCGGCACCTCGGACGCGTACACAGATGACCCAATATAATTGAATGGTCTGAGACTGACTACTTTACACACTGAGCCATATACTTTCTCGATCGTCAAGATTGCCGTCATCCATAGAACTATATATATACTTCCGCCGCAGCACGCCGAAGGAACCAAGTAATTCTCACATTTCCTGCGACTTCATTTCGCGGAGACCAGCCCAGCATGTGATCTGTTTAGTCCGGACTCCGGGGGCGTGATCTCCGAGTCGAGTCATGCCCAACGGTAGGCAGCGATGCCCAGGCACTATTCCATGCTCGGAGCGGCGTCGACGGAGCTAATAGCTATGCATGTAAATACGGATGCCATCCGCTGATTTACCGCGACTCAAACCATCCCAGCGCGTCATCTACGGATGTCGATGTGCTTGGTGCGCGTGCGGTACTGGTGGACCTTTGCGAAGGCAATAGCGGACTGATTGTCCGTGAAGAGGGTGGTAGATCGCGGACAGGGGTGAAGAACCGCGGCCACACTGTGGACCTGACATGCTGTTGTTTAGAGCTCCACGCAACAGCGCCGCCGTTGATAATAAAACCGTACCCCAGCAAGCACAGGACAATAATTTCCATCCTGGGCGTCAAAAAAGCTTAAATACGCTAAGCCGGGCGTGGACTTAATGTCCGTTGCCGTGACCGTGGGCGTGCGAATAGAAGGTTGATTCATCTGTCAGTGTCACTGCGTTGCCTGACAATCACCACAACTATATACTCCGTATTTCGCGTCTGGCCGGCCAATGACGTCTTATGGCACTGACGCGCCCGCGGCGAACGAGTATCCTGAGGCATCCCGCTCCTTGCTCCGCACCACCCGCGCCTATTACCAGTTCGCGCTGCTGTACACAGCCTCCGCCTCCCCACACACTCCATTTCCTCTGAAAATCGTTCCGGAACTCGTCCCTCGGACCACCAGAATTGTTCTCTATCTGCGCTGAGTCTGCCGCAAGCCCAGTTCCAGGCGAATGCCCAAGCGCCGTACTATCCGGACTCGTCAACCTCTCCTTCGCCGCCGCATTATCAGTCCGGCTGTATTCCTCGCCAATCGGCACCGGTAATGACACCTCACCTTCAAGTGCCAGTCGAGCGGCATTCGGGTGGGCCATACAGTGACTATCCCGCATCTCCGTCCCGGCGATTTCCTTGCGACATGTGCAGGCTGTCGTTCAACCGACAGCACGACCGCAAACGCCACAAGGCGACGCACACCGGCGAGAAGCCGCACCTCTGTGATGGCGGCTGCGGCAAGAAGTTCACTCGGAAGGATGCGCTGAAACGACATCAGGTAAATCCCTTATCGAACCCTGGACATCTCCGCTAATCCCTCTTACTTAGCTTGTCAAAGGTTGTGGCAAAGTTGACGATTAGTCCAAATGTGACCTGTATACGATAATGCTCAAAATGAGAGGTACATACATATACAGTATATTGTACTATTTCATTCAATTCTTGCCGACATCAGATTATTTGTAATATTTAATAAAAACATGAAATGAACTGCTCTATTTATTGAGCACCCGTGGTCATCCCGGAAGAAGTGATATTTCCTCTGTATATGGTTTTCCTAATGTTTGTCACCGATCAAAAGGTAGTCAATGATGTCATCACTTTTCCGGAGTGAGGCCGGCGAAAACCTCTTCATCCAACTCTGTGCTCGCTGGGCATTCAATCTACGCTGTGTCGTGTCCCAGCGCCAATTCAAAACCCCTCCAGTAAAGAAGTCGGGCTTTGGCTCTCTGTTGTATGAGATCATTACTGCCACAACGGAAGGGAGAGGTATGTAAGCCATTGAATGCCATGAGATGGTGGAACGGTTCTGGGGGGAGTGTGACTGGAAGAGACACGATAGACCTCCGGGAGGGAGAATACAGGCACTGAATAAAGGAGATTTTTAGTGAAAGATGAATACAAGGGCCGATTTAATAGAGATATGGACTCCATTGCGGATCCCGGTATGCGCCCTCCCTCGAGACCTAAGTTGCCCCCCCAGACACAGTGTGGAACCCACCTCTTACCCGCCCTGGACCCATTTATTAAGATTCTGGGGGTGCGGCTGGCCAAATCCTCAATTTTTTCCCTGCTCTATACGAAATGTTCTGGGTCCTCCAAAACTCGTTGTAGCGAGGGTAAATGCAGACCCAAACAAGGTCCCAGTGAACGCATCAACGCGATCTCGGGCTCGGAAGTTAAGCTTTCTAATGATATTTCCGGGCCGTGTATAAGATCTGGAGCCCATATAAGGTCGCGGGAGATGCGAACTACAACATGCGACGGGGAGCAGGGCGAAAATTCAGTTTTTGGGACGGCACCCTGTTTGTAGACCGGTTTACAAACGGCCTGTTTACAAACCAGAATAACAAACCAGTTTTTAATTGGCTGGGAATTACATACACGACCCTGAAGTTGACTTTGGTTTTCGCTGGGTGTCAGGAGGAGGCTAAAGTTCCTCCGATATCCCTCCTGGAAGGGGAGAACCATCACGGCTATCCAGACTGTGATAGCGGGATCTACTCTCAGCTTGTGCCGAGAGGCATAGAGTTTGCTTTGCAAACCTCACATATACCCTACACTGTCCCCCACGTCTTTGACGTGCATTTTCGAGCAATGGCTTGCTCGAAATGTGGGCCAAAGAATTACCACAACCCATGGATAAGCAACACATGAATAGAAAGGGACCCAAAGGTTGCTGGCAGCCTTGACTGACTCCCAGAATTATGTAATCCGCAATGTGGAAAAAAAAAATTGCCCGAAAATCCAAGGAAGGTACTGGCGTGGAACGAGGAACATAACCGAGCTCACGCGGTCAGCGGAGCTCAAGGCAAGGAACATGTGCATAATTGTCGAGATGAATATTCTCAACCATATTATTACAGCTGAACTGATCGCTTGCAACTAGCGACAATAATTGCTCAAGGCGAGTCGCTACCAGAGAGCAACAACATCAAGGCCTTCGCTGCGGGACACGAAGAAGTTGAAGCCATAGCTCAGTGGTTTGGACTCTCCAACGTCTACCGAGAGCCATCAAAACTCTCCGAGGGAACCGGCCGAGAAGAGCAGCGGCGACAGTCAACATGGACAGAAATACATAATGTAGAGTGTGCTCGCCGGGATGAAGGATATCGATAATTGTCAGCCGCGCAAGGACGCAGTGCTCCCCAGCGTCTGTGCGGTCATCGGCAATTCATCCATGCACATCAAGCATATTAATTTCAAAAGGGTTATTAAATTTAACGGGCATCCACGGGCGTGCGAGAAGGTATCGTCAAGCAGGCCAAAGCAGGCCAACGGTCCGAGTCGCGAATCGCCACGTAAGGCATCGAACGGGGAAACAAATGTTAAACCCGGTTTCGTGATCCCCGAAGTAGCGCAGGTGTCCTGCTGGCCATTGTTTCGGTCCTTGTGACGGAAAATTGCCCGCGAGACTGGCGACTT
Organism: Mycena olivaceomarginata; assembly: GCA_029378375.1. Lineage (NCBI taxonomy): Eukaryota > Fungi > Basidiomycota > Agaricomycetes > Agaricales > Mycenaceae > Mycena > Mycena olivaceomarginata. The sequence continues at coordinate 81,527 of JARKIC010000462.1, read as the reverse complement.
TGATCGCACCCCACAGACAATTCTTTGTCTGTTCTGTTTGGTTTTGGGGAGACACACATACCCTCAATGGATAGCCCTGATTCTAGCGGTCATTTTAGGCTTTTCATATTCTGCACGGACGCAGTATTGAATTTCACGCAATGGTTAGCCCTGATCATTGCGGTCATTCTGAGCTTTTCAGATTCTGCTCGGACGCAGTATTGACCTTTCCCGCGGCCAATCAGTGCTTTCATATTCAAACCCGTGACTCTATTGCCCTCACTGCAATCCAGGTCCTTTACATTTTCAAACACCTGACCCTATTCCGCTCGCCGCAATCCTTTGCATTTGCGGACACTTTCAATTCCAGCTCGGGGACCTTACCTCGCACGGCTTGTAAATCCATCCTATAAAATATATTTCTTCACTTTATATCTTCCCTCTGACAAGAAATGCCACCTAAAAACACTCCAGAACCTAAACCTGTTACGGGCCCGTCTCGCGAGCTGATAGCTAGAATCGAGCATCTTCGCGAACTTCTTAAACATCTTCCAAACTCCCTTCCTGACAATGCTCCCGACTCCCGCTACCACTTCGCCCTTGATTTGGAATCTATTGAACTCCGCGGATATTTCGGAGCTGCCGGGCATGCTCTCGAGATTGCATTCCAAACTTTCGCGCTCCGGGACCAACCTCTTAGGTTCTTGCAGCGGGGGAACAGCCTTGACGACCTGCCAAAAATGCTCAAGCTCGCTGTTACAGCTGTTTGCGGAACTTAAGGCGCGGCTCAATTTTTTCTGTTTTCGCCACTTTTTCGCCTCAACCGCAATTCCAAGCTCATTACTTGTCTGTTTCCCTTGTAAATAGGCTCGTTCTCTTCGCAATTAAGATGCAGAGGGCGCCCCTACCTTTTATTGGCCAGATGCGATCAAAATTGCCTTATTAGGCAAATATCGGCCTTTTAGCACAGAAAGGTTGGCATGATAGCTATCGTGGTTCAACTGACCTAGAAATTTGAGACGATGGTCTTGGTTGTATTGTGGAGGGCTGGAAATGCCGGGATTTCCAATTTATGGTTTCTTTGGCCAGTATTACACATTCTCACGGTGATTGGTATTCTGGTACCCTGTACATGGGAAATACATATTATATGGAAAATACCGGCATTTCTAGCCCTCCACAATACAACCAGGACCATCGTCTTAAATTTCTAGGTCAGGTGAACAACAATAGCTATCATGCCAACCGTTCTGTGCTAAAAGGCCGATATTTGCCTAATAAGGCAATTTTGATCGCATCTGGCCAATAAAAGGTGGGGGCGCCCTCTGCATCTTGATTGCGAAGAGAACGAGCCTATTTAGAAGGGAAACGGACAAGTAATGAGCTCAGAATTGCGGTTGAGGCGAAAAAGTGGCAAAGACATAAAAAATTGAGCCGCGCCCTAAGTTCCGCAAACAGCTGTAAATATATGAACGACGGGGAACGGGAGAATTTCCGCATCGCTTGGATCGAGCGCTTGATCACGGCTGCCAAAGACTCCGGCGCCAAAATCCCCCCGCCAAAACGAAAGGCCGTGACACTGGAAACTGGTTCTGCGAGTACTGATCCGGTGCTGCCACCTGCGAAGAAAGCGAAGGCAGTTGTCATTGTGGTCGACGCCGACTCGGATCCTGAGCATGATCTCACGCCGCCACCAACGAACGGGGGCCATGCCACTGTGCTCGACGCCAACTCGAATCCCAAGTCTGATGCTGCACCGACAACTGCAACCTCACTTCCCACCTCGGGTACGCTGAAATTCGAAGGAATTAGGGTGCCAGTAGGAAAAGAGTGGGATCAAATGTCGAGAGCACGCCGTTGGCCCGAACATCCTGCCCAGGAAATAAACCACCGATATTCGAGCTCTCGAGACTTGAGGAACCTATGGGGACGTCAAAGTTCCAGTTGAGATTACCTAGAATGTCAAATGCCGCGTTGGTCGCGAGTCAGATGGAGCTGAATTCATGCAGTGACGGCGCTGAAGCGACTAAAAAATTGAATGGTGAGTCAGACACAAGTTCGGAAGGAATTTGGCTGCGTTGCAAGTGATGTCGGTGGAAGAATAAACCTAGTTTTTTCGGGCGTCAGAACGGCAAAATCTGCCTGCACGCCGAAACCGCTGAAACTGTCCGCGACCTGGGCCAGACACTCCTTGTCGGCTGCGCATACGACAATTTCGACATTAATTTTCCCACTTTGGTTCCCACCGTGGAGAAGGCGGCGGATCCCCTCACCCATCTCACATCGGGCGTGGTTATCTGCCTGGAACAGATGCAAAACATATTACCTCAGTTGAGCCGCCTGTGGTTAAATTTTCCATGGCTCTTCCTGAGCACTCATTGCATGCTAAGGAACCTGATTTAAGCGAGAAATTTGCCCCCATTCCACTTTTAAACAAGGGAAAACGCAAAATACACTTGTGAAGTCAGACCTGCTGCATAGTGTTGCCACTGCTCGCCCACGGCTGGCTCAGCTCGGCTTAGCCGTCCATCACCAAAGTGTCCGAAAATAGTAAGGGCTCGTGACTTTGACAAGGGCCATCAAGACCCTGATGGGGCGCGTCCAAGGCCTTAAGTGGGACTGGGATCTCCTTGCAAGGGTTCTCTAGGACTCGGACCCTCTCTCAAGGCTCGTGGCCCGAATCTGATTTTATTGGTCAAAAGTTGATCACGTTGGAGCACTCCATTGATAACCTTCAACCACTGATTATGAATCATTCCCCCCCTGAGTATGCTGTCTGGGTTCGTGATTACTCGGTTCACACGGAGGTTCCATATTTGCTGCCATGCAACTGAAACAAGGATAGCAAATAGTCTGCCCTTTTCAGGGAGGATGACACCCTTTCTGATTGAAACTTTATTATGTTGCATCCTAAAACTAGCCCCCAGCTCAATCAATATCGGCCAGTAGCTGTATCTCAAGGACCAGGGTTGTCGTGTCAGGTCCCATATAGTTTTTTGTCCATGTGCATTACATTCTAGAGCAATGTGTTCGAGGGATTCAGCAACTTGACAGTGATGGCATCGCCCCTATAATTCTAGTGTTTGTATATGGGACCAGAAATCTCCCACCCCGAATGTATCATGGATGCATTTCCAATAGAACTCTCGTGTTAATCTTTGGAATGTCGTTGCCCGGATTGATCTCCAAATAGTCTCGTCAGAGGGTGTATACTTGGATATTTCTTGGACTGAACAACGAATACGGTCAAGATTTATGAATGTAGATTTGCGCTAAGGTTTCGGTTGCAGTCTCTTTATGGCCTTGGTAAAATATCTCTGTGAGCCGAGTGATAGCAATATACCCGGACACTCAAACATGAGGTCGATTTCTGTATCCACTTCGACATCTCGCGTGTCAGAATCCCTTAGCGATTTAGCTTGGTTTTCAGAAACTTTCTTTAGCTGAACTCTGGCGAAGTCAGAAGAGGAGCATATAAGGGGCGGTATATTTTTCTCGGTGTTCTGCAGTACCAAAAGTAGGCTTCCCAACAATGCCGCTGAAAATGAACGCGGTATCTCCTGACGGTCAAAATATAGGTTACATCAAATTCCTCAGGATGCAAAATTTGTGCATGTAAAAAAACTGTCATGAGGCTTGGCGTTTGTCCGCCTAATCTATACCTCCTCGCTGGAATAGTATTGAGTGATTCCTCAACAGCAAAAATTCTGAACCCCTGTTCATGTCAACAGCAGAAATACACTGCAAGTTTCTATCTATTGTGAGTCGGGAATTGCTCCGGCGGGGTTGTTTCAATACCACCTGCCATGCTGGTGTTTTAATAGAAGCCTCCCCGAACCCGGGATGCTCGTGAAAAACCCGCATTTAAAGGCGTTTCTTGCAGTTCTACCTGAGACCTGACTGTCTCTACCCCAAATTATCGGGAAGTTTCAATGCCGCCGTGTCTCACATTGCAAAAGACAAAATCGGAAATCACGTGTTCAACTGATTTCTACTACCGTAGTATTTTGTTTTGTGCTCATTCAGAAGTGGAATGGGTACGGAGTTCTAGTTAGAATAAGCTTCTTAGGCGTGTAATGAGTGCTCTGGGAAATCAACAGAAAATTCAACCCCCGGCGAAGTAAGTTGTGTACACCGCCGCTTGGCGGACACATGCCAGACTGGTGAGAGCGACATGTTGAACACATATCACCACCACATGTTGGCCAGCTCGAAATTAGCTTGCCGCTATGTTCAACGGAAAATAGCCACACAGTGTCGCCAGGTTCGGCTGGCTGCCAGCTGCCGACGCAGCTGCAGGGAATCTGTCCTCACAGAAGGAAAAGAAGAGAAGCAGAAGCATGTCGATCTTAAGTAGCTACAATAGATAGACATCGTGGGAAATACCTGAAGCGAATATTGACCGAGTTCGTTGAGTAAATTCACTGCGGTGGATTTGTCATAAATACGTGCAGTAAATTGCGTGAACAAGAGTCAGAAAAAAATGGCTGAAAGGATTTTGCTCCCGTGAACGACTCAATATTGCGTCCAGCAAAAAGCTGTCAGCAAAAAATGCTCCAGAGGAAAACATGTCGCGGAATTACCCAATTGGCTTCAAATTCAAGATCGTCCGGACATATCCAAACCTTATTCGGCCAAAACATTGGAATTAAACTTCGCCGCCAGGCCTGAACGCCGCTACCTAAATTTTCTGTCCGCACTTCATTCGCTACGTTCCCACCCTATGTAGACGCACCCACGTCTACAGTGCCGGACAATCAAAGCCAACAAATTAATGGGCCATTTTTGTGGGTCCGGGAAAGTAACCGATAAGCTTCTAATTAATGAAAGATGTATATCTACCTCCAAATGGTTCATATTGTACGAGCCGATTCCCCGTAAATTCAATTCTGAATTTTGAGGCCCGAAAAATTGGCCAAACACCTAAAAACACCCCAAAAATCACGGAAAAAATTGCAATCGACTCCTTTTCACAAGCACTTTCTGAATCTGTTAAAATCAGGAAAATTCAACTAGCCGTTCTTTCAAGAAATCGCTTTCCTTTTTGGGATGGCAGGTGGGCCGGACAACCGATAATTAGATCACATGGTTGTGCAGCATGGATTTAGTGTGGATGCCTTGAGGCACAACTTGCACCCAACCCTTCTTCACTTTGTTCCCCCATCTCCCACCCATACTATGTCCTCCAAAGAAGGCCGCGGCTGTCCAACAAAGGTCAAACGAAACTTATCTGGCCTCCATAACCAGAAACCTCACTCTCCAACCCCTGACCCAGCACCTTCCCAGCCCTCGGACCCAGAATACAGATCTTGAGATGCTTTGTTGGAGCGTCTCTATGTACTGTAGACTTTCGACCAAAGGTTCAGTGACAGGTGACACCCAACTTTTTTGATGTGTGCAAAAATCGCCTTAATTCAAAAGAAAATTTTCGGTCTTCTCGGAAGAGAAAAAATCTAAAAATAGTGAACCTTTGGTCGAAAGTCTACAGTACATGCCAGCCCGCAACCCCAACTGATTTTACTTGTGCCGTTCTCCCGCAAGAAAATGCCTCACCTAAACAACATGTAGTGCTGAAGATCCCGTAGTACCGTCTTGGCAATCTAAGAACAATTAGTCAGGAGACCTTCGTTATCAATTGAAAGTTTGCGTCGGACAATCAATCAGTTTCAAAACTCAACTTGGTACCGAGTGCATCTGGGAATGCCTGGAAATCGAACCAAAGAGTTATTTACAGTTGCAAGGTCGGAGATTGAACTAACCCATTCGCAGTAAGCCTTGATTTCATCGAGGGAAAGCAAAGTGAGCAGAAGATGAGCCAAGTGTTGAAATAAAGGTGGCCATGGCTTTTACTCAGGATTAGCAGAAGACCCTCGCAAATGTGCAGGGGATTCATTCAAAATTAGTATGTACTTCTACAATAGAGACGTTGCACAAAAGCCACATGAGCTGCGTGCGGCTTATATGTATTGTGCAAAGCCGCGCGGAAAAATGGATAAGCAGGGATATGGACTCGGTATTTCAATGCAGCACTACCTGGCATAATATAGAGGTTCTCGGAGGTTAGGCGAGCCTGTCCGACATAGCCGCTGCTGCGTGACAGCCTTGAGATTGTGAGAAAAGGGAGTGGAGCCCGACTGCCCGACTGATGTTGGAGTGATGCGGCAGAAATACAGCTTCCCACACTTGCGCATCCAAGCCATAATAATTTTGGGTGCGGAATCCCGGCCTAAAGTAACAATGGAGGGTACCGAGCATGAAAATAAGGAAGAAAACGCCAAGAAATCCCGCGGCTTTGCACAATGCACAAAAGTCGCATGCAGCTGATGCGGCTTTTGCGCAACGTCTCTACTCGTAATATGTGTCAGGAACAAATATATCTAACTGGGGTGGAAACAGGGAACAAGAAGAGAACTAGTGAGGAACAAGGTGCACGGAATGTACCTGCGTTTCCTAAATTATTTCGTACAGCAGCGGCAGCGCTTGGTGACAGGTTGCGACTGACTTGAATTCCAACACCAAGAACGAAAGCGCAAAATAAAATATACTAAGCCACAAAGATCACATGAATGATGGTAGAGCAATAAGAGCACAGGATCACCCAGCAGAAGCACAGGAATGCGGAATAAACGGTGGAAAGTGGGCCTCAAACTGGAAAAAAAAAGGAGCATAAAACGGCAACAAATATGGGCCTAGCACGCGCCGCCGTTAAGTTTCTGGGGGCGGGAATGGAATATCAAACAGTGGGTTGGTTTTTGAGGCAGGTCTTGAGCAAGACATGTAGGACGTCTTGCCGAAGTAGATTCATTTGTCTGTCCAAATGACCTAGACCTCGAAAAACCATCTGACTTCTCGAACAGCTTAAGACATCGAAAGATTATATCACGGACACACAAAGAACATTGGAATTATGCACGCCAATATATTGCAGGACATATATTTTAGTGTAGAGTGTAGGCTTAAGGAAGGCCAACACGGTGATGCTGGCTCCGGTGGGAAGGACCGCATGCGCGGTCATGTCGGGACAAATAATACCTCCCGACCCGTACAGAAACTTACGCCGTGCATGGAGTTGTCCTTCTCACACCAATGGGCCGAGCAGGCAATGTGCCTCAGTCTGCGCAGATCCTCGCCTGCACAAAAGATACTAGTAGCCACTGGTTAGCATGCAAGGAGGTTAAAAGATGGGAGACGCACCGGTGAGAAGCAGAGCACGCCTTGCACATCCCAGGGCGGCAGAGCCGTAACAGGTGCGTCCTACGCTGCTAACAGTGTCTGCACCGAGCATTCATTCATTCATTCATTTATCAATTATGCCCTTTAGGGCCCATGTCGCACTTTACAGGAGGCTGTAGGTAACGGCTGACATCGCGGGGTACGCAGGGAAGGAGGGCAAGGAGGGTGTAGGTGGAGAGGCGCCGAGAGTGTTATGGTGTAATTGTTGTGGTCACAGATGATATTGTAGAAGCGTTTCGTATCAGATGCTAAGTGCGAGATATAAGGGAAGAGAGAGAGATAGGTAAGGTAAGAGGAAGGAAAGGAAAGGAACAGACGAGGTGTTACACATCGTATCTTGGGACCGAGCTACGGCTAGTCGGTCAGTATCTCGGCTGCACGTGTCATGTATACAGCAAATTATAATAGAATTCTTCGTGCTTCTGCGGCGCGTGCCGGTTTGAGTGGGGAGGGCAACAGTGAAGAGAGAAGAATGCAGTAGTGGACAGGCGCAGAGCAGGAGCCAGCCACAGCAGAGGCTTGAACAAAGAAACCTCGAATTTGCCAAGCACACTAATGAGAGCGACCATTTAAGTCTTGACTATCTGAAAGCCTAACTCTCTTTAACAGCCTTGATTGACCAACAGTCTTGACAACCTTGAACCCTTGATTTGAATGAGACGGACAGCTATTTCAACACGAGGAGATGGCGGGACGAGAGGGAAGAGGGAGGACGTGGCAATATGCCATAAGTAACATGGAAGATGTTAATAAACCGATGGAAACGGACCTGTGCCTCAGGCAGTGCCGCCGCATCCCGAATCCCGTGCCTGAATAAATGTGGTTAAAGCATACCCGAGTCCACAGTTACCCTCTGCTGGAAGAGTATGGAAAACAGAAATCCGCGCCCTCACAACACGCAACTATCACTTATCCCGCCTCTTTCATTCGACGGTGGGTGCTGAGTGGAATAAGATCAAAATGATTCATGAAGCCTTACGAGTTTAATATTCCGCTACGTCCTTGTGTATTCTGGGGCCTAATGGCATGGGTTATAGGAACCTGCCACTCAAAGCTTCTCCGTTCCGTCGCTCACCGTTCTCGACGTCGACATGTACTCAGGGAACATTGTGGAAAGTTCGCCGCGGCGGTTAGTGATTATCAGCCTCAATTATGGGTCTGGGAGAGACCTTGACAGGCAAGGTAAGGAGAGATTTGACAGGCAAGGTAACAAGATTAAATAATGTAAATTGAGTCTGATGCAAGATCTGCGGTTGGATTACTAGTAGTGCCAGATAAATATGGATGCCGTGGGTACAGTATGGTGAGTCGGTAGTTAAGTAGTTGTACATCAAGATGACCAGTGCGCATTGGAAGTATATGTAGTTGCATAACTACTGTGTTGTGTCAGGCTCGCGGAAGACTCTACAACGGTCGAGGTTCTTGTGGCTCGCGTGTTGCTCACGTACTGCGCGCCGGTCGTGGATGTCGAGGAGTGAGCCTTGAGAACCTCGGGCTCCTGGTCGACTTTCGGGGAGCTAACGGCTTCAGCGGCAGACATGGACCGGTGCGAGGACCACTCCAAAATACCGACGTCGAATCCAGTGTTCTCGAGAGCAGTGACCTTCTCTAGACAGCGGCTGATGCGAGGTAAGAGGGGAGAGTTCTCGAGATGAGGTCGGTGAATGGCTGGCATATCTCGTGGCTGCTCATATTTCGCCAACAGCCAGTCCCGCAAGTTCTGCACAAGGCCGCGCGTCTTGCAAGACAACGCAAGCGCCTTGAATGTCTCGTCCTCCAAAAGGTCCAGAAGCTCATTCTCGAGAATACTCTGCGGGGGCATCTGCTCCAGGAGACGGTCGATACGGACGAAGCACTGGTGCTTTTCGTGCCACGCCCTACCGAGATAGACAGCACCGCCGGTTTTAAGGCGCGCTGTATCCACGATGTTGATGCCCTCCAACGCATTTTTAAATGCGGATTCGGTGGGGAAGAATGGTAAAGATTTCCAGTTCAAGTTGGCCAAATTGATTTTGTAACCGGCCGTGAGGACCTCGAACGCTCCCTTGGCGGCTACGACGTAGATTTCGCCGCTGGCTGCGTTTTTGAACACGATAGCCGCGTCAGGAGCGGATGCGAAGACAGGTAAACCGACGGAGATATCGGTTGTGGAGGTTAACTTTGTGCCGGTGATCACAAAGACGACCGGAGTGTTGGCCATTCCGTTCTCCAAAGCCTTGCGCGCAAAGTTGACGGGCCTATCGACTTCCCCATCTGTGAGGAGGTACCACATATTGCAGCTTTTAAGCTCCTCAGTGATCGCAGCATCGTCGAAAATGACTTCGGGGCTGGTCCCCCAGCTTAACAAGATATTATTAGCCTTAAACGGCCTCCTAGTTAAGACCGAGTGCCAACTCACTTGCGAGGCCGGTTCCAGCTGATCTGCCTGACCGACTTTGGTTGCTCTACAGAGCTACCCCACATGATAACAGAATGGGGCAATTGATGATCCTCTACCATGGCAAGGACGAACTCTTCCTGCCTCTGCATGACCTGTCCAGCGGTAGAGTCAGAGGCGTCAACGGCAAACACGATTTTAGATGACAGCAACGGCATCTCTGGGAGAGTACCAATGTAATACTTCCAGGATGCGGTCGAGTCAGACGTGGTTGGCAGAATTGGCGTTGCGATCTCGTTTTGTGGCACCGCAGGCACATTCGAATTTGGAGGGGGACTGGCAACTGCTAACCCCACCCCCCTCGCCTCCCGTTCCTGTGCGGTCATCGGATTCGGGTACCCTCGGGACGAACTTGCGCTTGACGTGTCCGCCGTCGGTGCAGGCGGAGTGCCAGAGTGAGGATAATAGCTCCCCGTCACGGTGCTCAGCGCGCCCTCGCTCGTGCCCGTCTCATGCGCTCCCGCGCCGTTGCCATAGTACGCCTGCTGCCCCTGCCCTTGTGGGTCGGCATAATACTGGTGTTGTTGCTGGTGCGCGGGATCAGCGGCGTATGTCGCGGCGCCCACGCCTGCCATAAACGGCGTCACCAGCTCCCCGTCAATACTACCCGCCAGCTTCCCACCCACGCCATCGTCCTCCTTTGCGCCGACTACACCGTCCGCCTTCTCATTCGCATCACCACCAAGACCAAGCCTGGTGCCCGCCTCGTACTCCCCAAGGGACCCCGGCTGGGGCAGTACCAACCCCGTCATCCGCTCCGCCTGCTTCCTCGCGCGTCTACGGAAGAACCAGAGTGTGACGCCGAGGAGGAGGAGGACGGAGATGCTGCCGACGATGCCGCCTGCGATCGCACCTGCGCGGGAGTTATGGGAGGGGGTGAAGGTGGTGGAGGTGGAGCCGGTAGGCATGGTGGAGCCGGCGGGGATGGTGGAGGAGACTTGGGCGGTGATGGTGGTGGAGACCTGGACGGGTATGATGACGGCGACCCCGCTGGAGGTAGAGCTGAGGGGAGGAGTCAGCAAATGGTTGAAGGAAGTAAGGGCCTGATCGGGTGCACTAGAATCTCGTTAGAATTGCCTTAGATTCTAAGAATAGAATGAACCAGGTAAGATCCGGGCTGGAGGCCCCCGAACACCCGTGCTGAAATACGCTATTATGGAATAATACTTCATCACCGACACAGCATTTCGTGCGGGATCGCGGTGCGGATGTACCATTGCAGCATTGATCGATGATGGGGATTACGATTCGCCTTGCGGCATCGGCACCCTCCGGCAATTATCCCCCTGCCGGGGCTGATTCTGTAGAATATGTAGCCCATTGTATAATTGGATTCTAATGCAATTCTAGCGGGCCTCATCTCGTTAGAATTCTTCGTAACTAGCAGAATGACTGAATGAATGATCAAGATACTTGTAGCTAATTCTGGTGCCCGTGGCGGGACGGGCCACACATATTCCACTGGGATGATGATCCCGCGGCGGAAAACTCACTGAAGGCGCTGCAACGGCACGGTGTGGACCGGGTTCCACTCCATCTCATCATCATCCGAGTACTCGAGTGGGATATGTGTGGCCCGTCCCGCTGCGGCCACCGAAATTTGTGTATCTTGATCATTCATTCACTCTGAGGTATTCTAGCGCCGCTGTCCAAACAATGTCCAAACAATTCGGTCCAGAGAGTCCATTTGTACGCCCCGGCCCATAAACAATTGGAGGGCCTTTTCGGAAACAATTCCCCATTCCAACCTGGATTTCCTAAGGCTCTTGCTGGGGGGATGGGCCTGGGTTTGCCTCGGCCCTCATCCCATTAGAATCGCATTAGAATCACATTAGAATCCAATTATAGAGTGGACTACATTCTATCGGATCAGGCCCGGTAGCCGGATGATTGCCAGAGGATGCCGATGCCGCAAGTCGAATCGCAATCCCCCCCATTGTGTTCTGCGGCATCAACAATATGTATCATTGATCGGTGCTGCGATGGTACTCGGGCGACATTCGCGCCGCGATCCCGCATGAAATGCCGCACCGGTGATGCAGTGCCACTCTATCTTATATAGCCCAGCATGGGTGTTCGGGGGCCTCCAACCCGGATCTTACCCAGCCGATTCTATTCTTAGAATCTAAGGGAATTCTAACGCGATTCTGGTGCACACGATCAGGCCCTAAGGAAAATAACGAAAAAAGAAGAATGGGGGAGCCAAGTAGATACAGCGGCCCCTCCCCCGCATGTGCGCGGCGTGACATAAAAGACGCAAATTGCACGCAACACCATCGCCTACGCTTACCACGCCCCTAAATGGCGGGGCGGGCCGCGAATAACACTGGGCTGTCGTCCAAGGCGACGGCGTGTAGGGTGCATGGTGACGGCGTGTAGGGTGCATGGCGACGGCGTGTAGGGTGCGAGGGGACGGCGCTAGGATGTGCGTGGCAACGGCGTGTACGGGGTGCGGCGGTAGCCCGAGGGGACATAAATGCCCGAGAACAAGACGATCAAAACGAATGCATCAAAATGAATGCCTCAAATGAAACCAGTGTTATGAACGAAGAACAAGAACCGGCCATGACGGGCACGAAGGAAGTGAGGCACGAAAGCGGAGGGACGAAATACTTACATAAACGTCGACTGGCTGACGGTCGACGACGCGCTCGAGAGCGTCACGACGCCCGACTTCAGGGTGACACTTGAGGCTCGCGCTGTCGTTCGCCCACGCAGGCTGGTCGCCGCCGCCGCCTCCACTGGTGCTGGTGTCACCGTCGCTTGCGCTTGTACTCGCAATCAGAGAATTGGAGAATGGGGAGCGAGCTGAATGGGGCGCTTATCATGATTCCGATCGCTCTGCAATTGAAAAGAACAAAGTCAGAGGGTATAGGAGGGGAGGTCTCGGAATCTATCTCACCCACCGAGATTGGGAAAGAGAGTGTAAACTTGGGCGGTGGAGAGCGGAAATTCGTTCGTTCATAGTACGTGAGCTAATCTCTTATAAGCATTCGCTAGAACAATTCTGACCCGTACCTCGTGTATTGTGCGTGGAGCGCAAGACCGTGTGATGCTGCCAAGTTTCGAACCCCAGCACGAAGGAGTGGGCAGCGAGTCATTCGGTTGGAAATAACCTGGGATGATCGGTTCAGGATGTAGCAAGGATGTAGATGAATTATGGTGCGCATCGGCTTAACACCACCAAACTTAAACAAGCGCTGATCCGATCAATGATGTCTCAAATCGACCAGAGCGAAAAAAAAAATTAGGTCCGATATCGCCGACGTGGCTGACGTGGCGACTTTACTTCCTACAGACCACCATGGGCCGCAAGAAGCGTTCTCAACTCAGCAGCCCGAGTGCGCCAGGGACGGTATCCAACCTCTGTCACCATCGAATACAGCCCGCGCGATCCACGCTACGCGGAGGAGACGGAATGGACAGGCGGTGTGAATCACTGCCTGTCAGCCCCTTCGCCTCCCCACTCTGACAGTCACGTGCTCCTTTCCCAGCACGTGTTTATTGGACATGTCTGTCAGAGTCGGTTGTGGGAGGGTGTTTTGAGACATATTTATTGCTAGGGGGAGCAGTGTTCCCCCAGACCCCCTCCTTTTGCCTGATGACATATCCAAGTGAAGGAATAATTTAATTTTCCTAATTTTCCATGTTTTTGAGCTCATTCTCAGTATATTTTGGGATCTGGTGCGGGGGAGACCCCCTCCGACCCCCTAGCGCTTGCCGTGCGGCCCACTGCGTGGTGCAACCGCTCGCCGCGGGGGCCCACTGTGTGGAGCTTTGAAATATATTTTTTCGTGTGTATTTGAATATATTTAATGCTTATTTGGGAGTGAGGATTATCCAGCGCGGGGGAGACCCCCGGGACCCCCGAGCGCTGGCCGCTGGGCCTGCTGCGCGGAGTACCCTCGCCGCGGGGCCCACTGCGTGGGGCTTGGACAGTAGACAGAGAGAAAAAACACAAAAATAGAAGCAAAAATGCGTGCACTCGGGTTTGAACCCGAGACCCATCAACATCGAGGATAAAGCACGCGTCATAACCACTACGCCAGGGAACCGATAGCAGCAATGGCTTGCGATAGGTCTAGACACGGCCAGAGCGGCACATAGAGACACACGTGAGCAGATAAGATGAGATATGCCTTTTAAGGCAATGTCAGAGTGGGGGAGGCGTGGGTCAATTGTCAGATACTGATCTCTGGGAAACAGAGTCGTCCGGGCTCGAGCCGGACACAGATCTCGCGCCGGAAAACTCTCCCAGCTCTGACGAAGCCTCGGACTTGGACCACGACCTGGAGCTGCTGGATATGGACGACGCAGCGGTGGTCGACCGCATCACGCAGGAGCAGAGCCGTCAAGCTGAGCTTTGGCGTCTTTCGAGTCTCAAGATGGATCTGACCCGAAAGGAGTGGAAGAAGGTGGAGGCAAACCGGAGCCTCGGATACAATGGGCAATCGAGGGCGTCTCAATATCGGCATGCAAAGCACGCGCGAGAAAAGGCCGCAGTGTCAGCTGAGGCAGCGAAAACGTGCGTCGCACCATTCATTCCTTTCTTTAACTCATGTTATATTTCTCGCAGCCCACAGGCTAAGGGCTTTGCAAGTTTCTTCCAACGCCCATCTCCCGCCAATCTTTCTTCACACACACCATCTGCAGTGACGTCCACGACTCCTGCCAATCCTTCCCCCCCACTCCATCCTCTGATGGGCGCGACACCTGGTACCACGAGCCCACCTTCCGTACCGACGTCCCCCCCTGTACCCATGTATCCCGTACCTCGTGTTAATGATACGGGTTTCTACGCACCTGTGTACGGCTATCTTTCTGACGTTGAGTCTTCCGAGTCGGATTCGGATTCCGGAGATGAAGGGGGTGATGAGAGCGAGACCCGCGCACAGCCCGTTCGTAACGAGCGGCGCAAACTTGACGTACCGGTGCGAGAACAAGTCCGCCTCAAAAAAGAAAAGCGCGCGAAGGATCGGCATAATGCTCTTACCGCCGTTGAGAAGGTCATTGGCCTCAAACGTACTGAGTACCAGGGCCCGTTGCAGGCCAAGCGCGCCCAGGTCATCCAGAGCACCCTGCATCTCGTTGTCCGCAATTCGCGCAGCTTGATGGAAGCATCTGCAATGGCGGCCGAGACTCATGGCTTTGCTGCCATCTGGGGCTCGCGACTCGCGCGGAAATGGACTGCCGAGTGGGTGAAACGTCGCGAGCTCCCCGAGTCTGAGCGTGGCCGACATGCGAAGACCTGGTCATTGCTTCAGGATCCAGAAATAAAGGAGGAGCTGGTGGCGTACCTCCGGAGTAACAAGTGGTCCATGGATCCAGCGAAGCTCGTCCAGTACTCTGAATCCCAAATGGTCACGGCGGAGATGAGAAAATACGTCCAGACTGCGGTCAACAAAGAAATGCCGCGCGGATTAAAAAAATACCCGGAGGTCGAGCTGTTCCCGCGCATTGGATACAAGGTCTCGCGAGGAATTTCACTCGCAACCGCCCGACGTTGGCTTCACAAACAGGGCTTCGAGTACATGGAGGTGAAGAAAGGGCTGTTTATGATGGACACGAGCGCCCCGATGTTGTCGCTTATCGCCAAAATGTGTTCATTCCCGCCTTCGACCGTTTACGCCCATTGTTGGTGGAATACGATGTCAATAACCTTCGAAACCAGATTGTGAAACTTCTGCCGCCACCGGGAGAATTTCAACTCATCCTCACACCTCACGACGAGATGACTGCGCAGGCAAACGACGCCGACAAATCCAAATGGGTACTGAAGGGTGAGATGCCTATTCGTAAAAAGGGTGTGGGGCGCGGGATTCATCGCAGTGACATTATTTGTTCAACTGTCGGTCACATCGACGACGCGGGAGAAGGCATGGAGTATGGAAAGAATTATGAGGGGTATTGGGATGGTGCTCGATTCATAAAACAGGTAATCGTTCACCACTCCCGTCAATTCCCATCTCACTGCAGACCAGCTGGAAGTCCGAATCATACCCGCTTTTGAACGCCGCCATGATCGAAACATTTACCGCGCCCTTTTTCTCATCGACAACTCCCAGGGGCATTGTGCATATTCGGAGGATGCGCTTGTTGTCAATCGGATGAATTGGCGCTCCGGTGGGAAACAAGCACTCATGCGCGATGGTTGGTTCATGCACGCAGGCCAAAGAGTCCCGCAGAAAATGGTGTTACCGGACGGACAGCCAAAAGGCATGAAGATAGTCCTCCAAGAGCGCGGTCTCTTGAGGACATCACTCAAGATGAAATGCGACACCGGGGCATGCGATGGATCAAACCTTTGCTGTGGACGTTCCATCCTCGCTAACCAGCCAGATTTTTTGGAACAAAAATCTCTCGTGCAGGAGACCATCGAGCGGCTCGGGCACCGGTGCCTTTTTCTCCCGAAATACCATTGTGAGCTCAATTTCATTGAATTCTTCTGGGGCGCCATCAAGAAATATCTCCGCAAGCATTGTGATTACACATTCGAGGGCCTTCGCCAACGAATGGACGATGCGCTCCGTTCGGTTGACATAATGACCATCCGGAAGTGGGAGCGCCGCACTTACAGGTGTTGGATGCATACAGACAGGGGTTGGACTGCAAGGACGCGCAGGTGGAGGTCAAAAAATTCAGTACTCGCCAGTACAAATCTCACCGGAGGGTTGGGGAACGTATGGGACAGGCAATGGACGCGGCGCACGGGCCCTCGGGCTCTTCGGGCACTGCACGTGATTGATGGATTGATCGTATCACTGATGTCTCAAATTGGCCCTCGCAAAAAACAAAAAATTATGAGTTTTGATTCAATAAACTATCCCTCTTGGGGGATGAATCTACTATATAAAAGGAGTGTTTTGGCCAGAGGACAAGGAATTTAAGTAATATGGCAAGGTACAGTAAAAGTTGTCAGTATTTGGTGGTGTTTAGCCGATGCGCACCATAGTCTGGATCAAGCGTCAAAGGTCGATCCGTTAAGCGAGGTCACGTGTTGGAACGTGTAGTTCCCACGCACAGCCACCTCGCCAGTGGCGAAAGGTTTGGTCGGTCAAATATAAGGCTAGTGCAGAAAACGTCCCATACCCCCAATAGTGCTCAGAAAGACTTAGATTTTTGCTATGATGTACTTCTAGGTATTCTAGAGGGCCTCAAACACCGGGATAGTGATTGTGAATCATATTTGAACTCTACGGTCCATATTCTTCAGAAGGAAAATTGATCCCGCAATAATGCACACTACATTGAAGTAGGAGTGAGTTCCTATTTGAGGCCTCCGGGCACACTGGCCGAGTTCACAGCATTAATTTTAGGCAGACTAACTGGCTTGCGTTGAGGGGCACGTGGTGTAGCGAGGACCGCAGTCGCGTCGCTGGGGCGGCCGGCGACGGACTCTGGATGGTATTCGGCCGCGGACCGATAAATCCAAGTACGCAGATAAACTAGTAGTGATAAAACAGTGCACTAGGGAGAGGACGATGGGTAGCAAAGTTAGATAGCTAGCGAGCAGTAAATTATCAGAGGAGTGAGAGATGAAGAGAGGAAATAATGGACGGACCTAGCGAGCAGTCAATGGGGAGAAGGAGAGAGGTGAGATTCCCCGTACTCCTCATCGTGCCATTTATGCTCGCTGGGGGTTTGAGTCATTCGGTGGGTCACGGACCCGGGGTGTCGTCTGAGTGAGCGAGTCATTCGGCGGATCGCGGACCCGGAATGTTCCACTCGCGCGGGGCCGTACGCTGCAAGTGCCGTGGAACGCACTGCAGTAAATACGGCAGCCTCCCCATTGAATGCCCGACGTGACGACGCCGGCATGGGGAGGGTGCTAGGGTCCTCGCTGCGACCAACATGCGCACCCGTTAGACTTGAGTAAATGATTTTTAAACCCGATTAACCCCCGGCGAGGCAAGATGCGCAATATTTTCCTTGTTTAGCCCTGAAGCCACAATTTTACCTGTTCGAGTCGCAGGAGTGGAATGCCCACAGATTTTTTGGCCGGATTAACGGCGTGAACACTGACAGGGTTTCCGGCATAAATTTCAGGCAAATTAACCACCGCCAAAGCAAGTTGCACAATATTTCCGGTGTTTGGCCCTGCTTGCCCACAATTTTGCGTCTTCAAGGCGCAGGAGTGGAATGCCCATCGATGCTTTGGCCGAATAGACGGCATGAAAATCGGGAGGGTTTCCAGCATATGTAAACTGCAGGGAAATTAACCACCGCCGAAGCAAGTTGCACAATATTTTCTGTGTTTGGCCTTGCGTGCTCACAATTTTACATCTTCGAGCTGCAGGAGTGGAATGCCCACCAATGTTTTGGTTGAATCAAAGACGTAAACACCGGGAGGGTTTCCAGCATAAATTTCACTGCCGAAGAGCGACAGGCATGTCTCAAGAATAATTTGTGTCTTTATTGCAGCAAACCCGGTCACGTTGTCAACGTTGCTTTAAGCGAGAGGCTAAGCACGGCGACAACTCGGGAAAAGCCTCGCCGAAGACCACCTAGTTTCACAGTCTTCGGCGACGGAAGGAACATTTCCCCGTTCTTCCCGTCCCTCCGAATCTACCCATTTCCGCATGCTCAATGGTGCGTGGGTAGCTTCAGTTTCTTCTCCCCGTTTTGATTACCAGTCCATGTCTGGGCTTGTAGTTTAACGACCAGAGCAGCAGGGGAAAAACTGAAGAGACAGGTCCCTTGTAAAGAATATCTTTTACCCACAAAAAGTCGGGAAGCTTGGAGTATCATTATTTATTCAATGCATGTTCCCCCTACATAAACTGATCCTTTGGCTGATGATATGCTCATTCTTACTAACATATGTCGGCTTAGATTGTGCTGGGTATTAAATGGTCTGATAAATTACACGCCAAATTTTACATGTAAAATACATATTGAAAATTCCCTGGCGATACACGACCAGGTCGAGGTAATATTGGCAGCTCTTCAGAATACTCTGAAGTGCATTGTATCACAAATCTAGGTCAATCCGGGTGGTATTGCTACTGTGCGGCGCGTTCTGCTCTCAGACAGCCGAAAACACCGAATTTTGACCCAGTAAATCATTTTGGAGATCTACAACCCAGGTCTAAGATGTTAAGCCCTCCGCACTTTCATTGTGGATCTAATGAGCCTATTCCCGAGCGAAAAGGTTGAGAATTGAGCTCACGGCAGCCGTTCTCGTGAAAACTTGCCAAAAAAAACATGCCGTGCCCTGGTAGCCTAGCGCACTCAGCCTAGACATCGCACGAAAGAACGGTCAGCTAACGAGACGGGGGCGAGTCTCTTATCCTGGAGCCGGAAAAAAAACAGGGAAATGGCAAGATGTTGGGCGGAATAGAGGATGAAGGGTTGCAACAGGCCGCAACATATTCCAGCTTTAACCGCGGTTGAAACTGCTTGCTTCCCACATTAGAAGTCCAGACCTTGTTTCTCTGAGCACCGCGCTGGCGATGATCATCAACAGACTGTGAATTCTGTGAATCCGGGAGGAGTAGGACGGCAGGGGATTTAGCTCGCGCGAACGATAGAAAATAGAAAGGTGTGGTATTTCACTTCTGCTCAACATAATAGGTCGCAGTTTGAGAGCGAAATCGTTTGTGACGGAAGGGCCGCAGTCAATCAGAGCTGGCAGGAATCCATCTCACATGGGCAAAGAGTGGACGCACTACTTCAGACTGGACATTGTGCTGCTGGTTCCTCTTGGTCTGGGCGCTTTGGCGGCATATTGCCGTGTTGGGACGTTGTGTGGACGGCCGCAAGCCGAATACCCCCGCACTAAAGTCCTTGCAGAGAAGAAGCCTGCACGGTGACTTGCCTGGGTCGACTGGAGACTCGGTAAGACATGTTCCGTATTCAGGTACTATGCATTGTACGGAGTGCCCATCGTTTCGGTTGGCGTCATTACTAGTTGAATGTTGGTGCGAAGTAGACTTCCAGCGGGGTGGCAGTTGCTGGATATTAGAGGGCAAAACACTCGATTCAGAGGAAGGGGAAATGTCCAAGTATCATCCTGCTCTGGATGAAGTATCGCCGCCAACGGGAAGCTCGCTTGGTGCGTAGAATCAGGAGAATTTTTGAACCGTCTGACGACTGCCAATGCCGTGGACAGTGTCCCGTCTTTGTGCCGCTCCAAGGGTCTCGCCCGTCCTGCCAAGGTTTTCAAGGAGACGATCAACACCACCGGTCATTGAGATACTTTGTTTTATATTCATTTTTTATCGTACCGCACCCAAAAATTGTTCATAATCAAGAACAATGCATAAAATCCTCCAAGTCCAGCAGTCCATAACTAGTCAGGGAAGTGAGATAAATGGAGATCGATTCCCGATTTGGCAGTCAAACAGATCCGCCACTGGTTCCACTCGTTTATCGTGTCGCAGGCGGAACAAGCAGATGACAATCTCATGTCCACATTCTTCCCCGCGTTCCAGCACAAAGTGACAATGTTCTGGTTCTGGGGCGCAAACAAGCGATGCTTCGTCAGTGCTAAAAAGTCGAAATGGCTGATATTCGGATGGATCCCCTCGCTCAATACCTAAACAGCATTTCTTTGAGTATCCTCAGCACAATCTTGAGGCTATTAGAACCAATAGATCTCAAGGCGCTTGTATTCCTTGGCTTAGATGCTATTATCCATGTGCCAGAGACAGAAGCAATACAGATCATACATTTATCCTTCAAGGAGTTTATGATATCCCCAACATCCAAGCTATCTGAGGAACGGGTGGACCTCTTGTGTGGGACAGAGAAACAGAAACAGGAATTTGCATCCTCTGAGACTTTTTGAAGAGCAGCCTAAGAAAGTTGTTTTGAATGTTCCACAACATGCAGACTGAGAAATGTAGTAAAGCTGGAGTAAACTACGTCGACTCTAACTGCAGCTCTAGTGAATACATACGAAGCCGAGGAGATCAAACAGTATCGAGTAAATAAGTTCCAAAGGAATTGATACGCAAAAATCGGCATTTCCTCTAGACATCAAGCACTTCTCCCGCAGCTCGGCATGCGAGCGAAGCTAAATATAATGATTGCTTTCTGCATGCCGGTTGGATGGCGCTAACAGGTCTTCTCTGCCGTGCGTTGGGCATGCTGGGCAATATAACCCCAAAGGATTCTGTCAAGAATTCAACCCATAGTGACTGTTCTAAGGAAAATATCGCAAAACAGAAAAAAAACAGTCCGCGCCTTATGTTCCGCAAATTTCTGTAATCAAACACACAGACTCAAACACGGCACATTGGAGTACTTGAAAGGTTTTGTGCAGTTGAAGTCATAGTTGTATTTTGTCCAAAAGTCTAACAGTGTACTGAATTGTATGAAATAATTGAGCCTAGAAAATCCAGTGCTCTTTAAAAATTCAATGAGTTTGGATTTGCATGTGATGGATAAAAAGTAGCGATCAAATCCTTGGTGCGATTTAATTTTAGGCACGGCATAGGCAAAACAGGATACGGATGTTAAATGTGACCGCTATTGATTCGAATGTGATGGAATTCCGAGATTCGATACGTGCGAGGGCTATTTAATGCTACTGGTTCAAGCTGTGGCCAACAAAAAGTAAAGTAGCCGTCCAATTGTTAGTGCAATTTTATTTAAGGCGGGGCATAGGCAAGGATGTTAAATGTGACCACTACTGATTTGAATGCGATGGAATTCCGAGATTCCATCCGTGCTAGGGCCAT
Source organism: Mycena olivaceomarginata (assembly GCA_029378375.1). NCBI lineage: Eukaryota > Fungi > Basidiomycota > Agaricomycetes > Agaricales > Mycenaceae > Mycena > Mycena olivaceomarginata. The sequence goes on along the minus strand of JARKIC010000462.1, from coordinate 60,194 downwards.
TTCATGCTATTGGTTCGGGCCGTGGACAGATTCTTTCTCCGCAATTTGAAGGGGAAGACGCCTTCATGCAACCAAAAAATATCAACTACTGCACACTGAGAATTCTACAGGACTAGCTATTTATGCCCTGGCGGACGGGCGCTTCCGTGGACGGTAGAGCGGAGCCAGCGATTTCGGGCGCCGGCAACACGGGGTTCGCTTCAACGTCGAAAGGATATTGAAAATCCGGACCTTTGGCCCCGGCCATGACGACGCCCCCGCTGATCACGCGCCAGGGAATCGGAAAGTAGCCTCTGCGATCGCTTTCGTTTTCGGACAGGGACGTAGTGTGCCGCAGTTTTGCTTGTGACGCCGAAGGAAATGTACATACCCTGATCGATTCTGGATCGGCGTGGATGCTGAAAATGGTATAAAGTAACAGATAAGTATGTACAAGAAACCCTAAAAAGCAAGCGTCTCCCTTGGGACAGACATGGTCCAGGGAGCAAAGAGGTAAGTAGGGGTGAAGATAATATATTCCAAAGCAACTTCGTAGATACACACACTGATTCTACTGAATTACAACACGGCAAGCAGGCAAAGGGAGAGAACATATCCGCAACGGACAGGAGGCAGTGAAAGTAGAATAATGAGGAAGCGGAGACTTACAGTGAGGGCAAGGGGCAGAAATGGAGGGGCACTGAAAAGCAAAGAATGAATAATGATATTGGAAGGATGAAACATAGAGACATGCATTGTGTGTTTATTTGTGGAGACAGCCTCAAGTCGCAGGGGGAGGGTTGAAGCTGGTTGAAGCTGGCGAAAAAGGAAGATAACGAAAATTGCCCGGACTCACTCGTACTTCTAATATACCCGTGCGTTAGCCGACAACTTGTCTCTCTCGGCAAAGGATTTGTAAAAATTTTCCACTCCAGACCTCACTCTGAACCTCATATCGATCTCGCGCCTCGACGAGGAAGGCTACTCTGTCATCTTCAGCAAAGGGAAGGCGACCTTCAAGACACCCGAGGGCTTACCTTTTATGGAGGGCCATCTTGTCAGCATGGCCTTGTCCAGCGTAGACAGCGGTGCCACCGTAATCCTCCTCCTCCACGTCCTGTTCGTTTTCCATCATGTCACCGGGCTCGAATTCAAGTTCACCGCTGAGGATGACGCCGAAGCCGTCAGACCGGCGGGTATCCTCAACGCTGGAGACGCCTGCATCCATGCGCCATGCATTGACTTCATGTCGGAGGGCATCTGCCTCGTTCTTGAGGAGGCGGAGCTCCTGAGCAGCCAGAATGCGGTGGCGACACGACGCGTTGATGTGGGCAATGCTCGAGTTGACGATTGAGGATTTTGTAGGGCGCCGGATCTGCGACAGAGTGGGGAGCAGGGCGGTGAGATCCTGCGACAAAGATGAAAAATCAACGAGATGCCTGTAGGAAGGCTCAAATGGAACGGCAACTCAAAAGGAAGCGTCCGTTCAGGGTCTCTCTTCGCTGGCGTTCGACCGCGTTGTGGTTAGCACGACGTTCGGCCAGGTTCAAACGCCTGTTGTGCTTGGCCGTGCGTTTGCCTCCTCCGTTGGTGCTGGCATGGCCGTTGACCTTAGGAGTGGCGAGGGGGAGGTCAGAGCGCACTGGGGCGAAAGGTGGGCCTGTCCAGACGGAATTTGAGACTTTTTAGCAGCCGTCGGACGCCGCAGGGCAGAGTGGTGACATGGTAAGTATAGTCAAAGTCGACGCCACGCCGGCGTGTGAAGAATACGAGCCAAAATAACGTCACGGCATTCGCTCCAAATCACCGACAGTTGGCTCCAAAGCTGGTTACCAACATCGTCAAAACTCACCCTTCTTTTTCGTTAGTTTTCCAGTCCTCCTCCAAGAGCTATATCAACGTTAGGGCCTGATCGGGTGCCCCGAAATTAGGCATTGTGCAGCGAGTCGGAGCCTAGGATTCATTGGGCGAGAGGACTTCCGAGTAAATCTCAATCTCTACATTGATTCAGAGAATCCAGATCCCACAACCCTCCAGCACTACAGTTTTTCACGGGTCAAGGGTCAATGAGACAAACAGCTCGCATCACCTCAAATTGAATGCAATGACTGTTCCAGATGGAAGAGCTCAATCAGAGGACAAGATGGGCCGGGTTTGTGTGTCATCTGCGGCAGTTCCTTGCATGCTAATGGTAATAGGGGAAATGGAGCACAGTAATTCTACAGAGCAGGCATGTTCCCATGATATTCGCTCCAGAAGCTAACGGATCCATTGAGATTTGACTAAACGATGGGCATTTTACGACTGGGAATTGGATGAAGATAAAAACTCTTCGTGCTAATACTGACGCATTTGAGCGAGAACTGGCTTTTATTCACATAATTCTGGGCAGGGTGGCGCTCGCATCGGAGATTGACAGGACAGTCAACACCTCGACGCCCATTATTGATGGAAAATTAATTACCAACGAGGAGGAGAGATCCTGCAAAGTCAGAGCACCTCCTTCCCAAAAGCAAGCCACAAGCGTCGATGGATCGATGTGCGTCATCGAGAGCCGGGGTTCATGCGACATGATTCTGGGCAGGACGGCGCTCGCGTCGGAGACTGGCGGGAAAGTGGAACACCTGGATACTAAAATCAGCCTAAGCGCCCATTGATAGAGAACCAATTACAAACGAGGAGGAGAAATCCCGTGAGTTCAGAGCACCTCGTTCCCACACGCAAGCCGCAAGCGTCGACAGATCGATATATTCGTTACTTGAGTCAGAAAGTCTCACTCAGTGTATGGCCTGGATGTAGATGTTGTGTTGAGTAACGAGCATGACCGAATGGAGAAGTTGTGCTTACAACTTGCGCGACAGAGAGGATGTGGAGACCCTCATGGATGGGCTCGTACTCTCACTTGCGACCGTTGGGGTGAGAAGCAGGTGGAATGGAGGTAGGCATTCAGTGATGTTATTGAGTAACAAGCATGACTGAATGGATGGCTGCTCTAGATGCACACATTCAGTGTAAAGGGTGAAAACGATGGGCAATCCAGGCTAAATGGTGGGCCTTATATATGTTTCTGGAGACACTTTCCCCGCTCCCGTTCGGACTCGGGATTGCTTAGCCCCCGTTTGGGGGATCGGAACATCTGGTTGAGAACAAAATCTCGAATTGAGGTGATTGTAAACAGGTGCATACGAAATCAGGGCATCTGCTTAAGATACGAGTAATATCTTGTGTTCCCCTACGGGGAATTCCCGCGTCTTTTCTTTACGTAGATAATAATAGTAATATATAATAAACCGAGTGATTGCTCCCGGGACTGAGATCGGTTGGGATAAGCTCTTGGCTCATCAACAAATGTTGCGCAGTACCTGAAAGATGATCCACATGAGCATCCAGATAGTGCATTAAATGTTGGGTTGGAGGAGTTACCCAGGCCCTCAGGGTCTTCCGGCGTTCCTTCGGAATGCGCGGTATCCGTACAGCAGGCGCTAGTACAGCCCACGCAGGGATGTTCTGACCCAGCTCGGGCGAGGGCAGCAGTTGTTGTGGCACAGTCGGACGCGTAGACGGCTTCAGCGCAGTCCTCTGCTCTATGTGCCGGACGTTGTTCTCCATCAGTAACCGCGGCCACCGGAAAGTTTCGGTACAATCTGAATCCAGGTCAACAGGTGTGATGGCGACAGCAATTACTAACCTTGATAGGCGCAACGCATTGTCTCCAGAACGTGCGTTTGAGCGTGCACCGTGAGTCGTCTCCCATCAGAGAACTCCTCTGCACATGCTTCCCATCGACAATTCTGGGTAACAGGAAAAAAAAAGAAAATGAGTCGGGGGCCAGCTGGGGGCGTCATACTTACCAATGAGTCCATGTGGTGAATTTTATACACGTGTAATACCAGGTTCTCGGACGAGTTCAAAACCGCCGCGCATCCTTGCCACCTGCACGATACCTGGCATATCCGCGAAAATGCCTCGAGCACAGCAGCTCCCTCCACCCCATCTAAGCGTGGGTAAAAATCAGAGGCTTGCGCCGGAGCGAAGCAAAGGCATATCTTGTCTGTCAATATTAGTGCCAGAGAAAAGTTTGTTGGAAGGGTGACGTCAGCTGCTGCTGATGCCAAAGGATGGTTTGGCGATGTGCCGGAGGGAAGGAGTACTCCGAAGACGTGCGGCCAGTTGCCGCGGAGCACAACATCAGCAAAAATGAGCGGAGCCTAAAAAGCTTCATCAGATGTGCTTAATTTTATAAGGAGAGTAAAAGTAAAGAGTAAAGTAATTCTGCTGGCATTGCAACGCGCAGGAGGCCGTAGAAATACGCTCAGCTTTGGCCTCCCTGTGCTCGAGCGTGCTCTCAAGGGTGCTCCAAGCGCTATCGACGACATAACCACTGAGTGCGGCTCGAAGGACAAATATTTTCAGCATTTTATTGACAAACTGCAAATGGCTGCTTCAAAACCCAGGGAGGCCCAGGGTTCAAAAGGGGAATTTAATCATTCAACAGTGAGGCACAGGGTTCATTACGAAGCATGTGGCTCAAAATGGCATTCGGGGGCACAGTGTTCAAAATGCGAATATCTGGTCGCGGGTTCTCAAGTCTCCGGAACGCAACTATTCCCCGACGGAAAGAGAAGCCTTCGCTCTAAAAGGGGCTTTGATTAAGTTTCAACCTTTCCTTGAGGGTGCGACCGTGATTGCGATTACCGATCACGCGGCACTGACATGGAGCCATACATATCAAAATGTAAATCGGCGCCTTCTCACGTGGGGAACGGTGTTTTCCGCTTATCTTGGACTCAAGATAGTCCATCGGGCCGGAAGGGTTCACTCGGATGTGGACCCAATCTCAGACTTCGCCGGCGCGTCCCGGTACAAGACGGGCCCGCCACAGACGTTACTGTACCCCCCTATCCGTCGCACAGCTTCGTCCTTATATTCGGCCTGTATCCGTCTATTTCCATAGTCTTTTGTATTCCCCCGCTCGTGTCCCCGCGCCCGAATACACTTCCCTTGCGACTCACCGTTGTGCGCGGCTTCGACTTTCATATCATTGAATTCATACGGTGGTATATCCTTAGTGTACTATGGACGCGGAGGCGGTTTCCAATAATGTAAACAATGTAAACAAATCAGACTAACACACAGCATCACGACGATTCCACCCACGTATGCCCATGATGCCCGGATTTCGATGTGGGTCTGAGACCCAAATCAACACTTGGTGACGATTCACGAATGATATCTGCGGGAGCGGATTTTCCAAACTCTGGCGTTGATAATAGTCAGACAGAGAACCTCATGCAACAATGACTACCTGCCGGCTGTCGGAGGTTGATACTTATGCCTGAAATTCCACCTACGCCGCCGTTGCAGAGTGGTACGTCCGAAGAGTGCACTGTGTAAGGCAACGCGGGACCATTTCAGCGACTTCTTCGTTCAGTATACAGCTCCCAGCTCACCGTCAATATGGCATGGCCGTAGGAACATGCCAGAGGATTGGCGGAAATGAACCAGTGCGGCAACCGAGGGGGTCGAAGCTGATTCTACCGCCAGAGGATGGTCGACTCTTCACGGAGCCGACTGCGTGCAGGCTGCGTTGGAGATACAGAACGCATTGAAGTTCGACGACATAATCGCGGTGGAAGAGGTCGCTTCCAATATTCCAATGACAGGCATCCTTCTCCGCAGTGTACAACCTGACTGTCTTCGGGTTGTTTGTTGGCCGGAATTGCTAGTACGATATGTCATGAGGTTCAGATATCATCATTCAGATATATCGCATACCCGCTGCCTCCCATTCATTGTCCTCCATTCGTCGCGAATGCAAAGAGCAGAAGCTGCAAAGAGCAGAAGCTGCCACGTCATCGATGATGTCGGATCGAATAAGACCGGACCGGTAAGAACCCGCTCCGGCCCGGCCGTAGCTCGGCCGTACATATTTTATTCTCTTAGGCATCCAGTTTATTCTCGACATATTGCGACTGCCTTGCAGATATGGGTGTCTGTGCCGTTGTCGAAGTTCTATGCAATCCATCCTACTCTCTCATTGAATACCTCGGCGACTGTGAATTACTGGAACGAATCCGCCTTGGAATATATGTTCTCTTCTATTCACGCTACATTTGCTCGATATTCCTGGCAATGCGTCGTGCAAATTGCGATTGATGCGAAGGTAACGTTTGCAGCTGAGACTGTAAATTAATCCATGGGACGTGCTGTATGTAGTGAATAAATCATTCTTGCAATAAATTGCTTTCATGGTTCCGAGTCAACATGCATATTTCAACATGTCACAGCTTACATTTATGCTGGAGCGAAGCGAAGGCATGTCTTGTGGCAGGGAACCAGGTGAGCTGAATGGATACTGGAGTGGAAAGAGGTCGAAATTGGATGGCTGAAGCAAAGGACAGGGTAGGCGGGGTAGGCGGAATAAGATATCTGTCTGAGGGCTCAAATGGCTCGGAGGGGTTCATGCGCGCGAAGGAACTTCCAGGAAGAAGTGCCCGGTACAGAAACCCGCGCTTTGCGCTACTTTAAACGGGCTGGAGAGAGTTGTTTTTTTTTTGAGACTACCTCTGCTCTCGGAGACTTTGGACTAGCAATGGAATGCGTCGATAAATTGCGAAGTCATCGATAATCAAGAGTGTGAGCTCGGGACACAAAAGCTCACATGATATACGGTCTGTGGAACCCCTCCATCTCTGTTAAAGCCCTGCTCTGTGTAACCCTAAGTTTATTGAGGATGTAACTGAGCCGAAGTGAAATGAGGAAGCATTTGGCAAAATGTGGTCCACCCCTCTCAATGCGAACTTCGGTGCCCCAATGTCGTAATCAACCTCCCAAGCCTTCACCTCAAATTCATCTGAAACCCATCTATACCACTCCTCACGTGGTTTTAGAATATTCTGCCTCAGAGCGTCGGTAAGATACTGGGGAGCTCGCACACCAAAATAGGACAGACAAAACCACTCTGGGAAGTCATAGTTGTAGTTGGGTGAGAAGCCCAACGGAAGGAGTTTGTTGCGCTGTGTCCGGATCTTGTGGTTGTTCCAACCCGGCTGAGCAAAGCCGGTTATTTCCAAAAGTTCATTGCAGAGGCCAAATGATCCACCAGGATATGCTGATCAGTTCCCCACTTCGAATCATGCAAAAATACACAGGGGATAACATGCTAGAGGGGCCGCAAAGTCACTATTTTGGCCACTTTTTACCGTTTTGGACACATTTTGCTGTTTTTGACTACTTTGGGGCCTCTGTAAGGGGTTTTCACCTGGATATTTCTACATGGTTCAACTGGGGAAGTCGTTGGTACACCCCAGGCTACAATTTGAGTGATTCACATTTTCCCTCAAAAAATATTTGATAGAGCCAGAAAACCCGAATTTCTGTATTTCGTGAAGGAGGGAATATGCGAGCAGAAAAAATATCGACAGACCAGCGCAACCGCACCGTTACATCGACAAAAGACTGTTCTGGTTTAATAAGCAGCCTGAGCACGCCCTGCGACCCGACATAGCGCAATTGAGGTTTGATCGACGGTATTCGGGAGGGGAAAGGGAGCACCAGACGTATTTAAGTTTTTTTAGGCGCCCAGCCAACAATTTGTTATTTTTTTGCACTCCCCGTAAGCAAGAGCCTGAATGCAAATGATTTGCAGTGTTCAGATTATTGTTTTGCAGTCCCCGCAACCAAGGGCCTCCATGCAAATGATTCACAGTGTTCAAATCATTGTTTCGCACTCTCCGTGAGCGGCTGGCCTCGGGCTACACCATTGAACAGTCCCATGCGCCGGTTGAGCATTATATCGGCGGTATTCAGGAGGGGAAAGGGAACACTAGATGTACCATCGCACTACGCCCGATTCGTCACGGCTTTCACAATGCTAACTTTGTTCTGCCCATAACTCACGCAAAAGTTCACGGATTTCAAAATTCTTGGTGGGAAAAGTGGGATAATTCTAATCAGCAACCCCCACTTTTGTAATGAGATAAAATTCAGTTCCCACGTGACAACCCGCAGGACTTGGGTGTATGTTCGATTTAAAAAGGCAGAACAGGGTTGGCTTTACAACGGGTTATGGATTTTAAGCCACTGGAGTGCCTGACGGACTCGATGAGAATTTACGCCCAGAGATTTTGCATGCTCGCGAAGCAATTCAGGAGAGTGGTTTCGTCGTCCCACATGAAGCGGCGTGGAGGGAGAGTCCGCAAGAGCGGCGCGTCGCGGATGCGCGGCGTCGGCGTCGGCGGGCGCCGCATGTGCCTGCCGGCGGTGACTCCGGGGGACTCTGCTGGTGGTGGCGAGACGGCCGATAGCAGGAAGTCTTACACATTAGGCTGCATTTCGACGTTTTTGTGCACGGTGCAGTGAGTGATGAGAGCGCCCAAGGGGTTCCCACTACAGTCATCTGAATTGTCAACCACAATCAATGGTGGACTTGCATCGTCACTGGCATCTGAAATGACAGTCGCTGAGCGAGTGCGAGGAATGACCCGAGCTGGAGATGAGTGACGAGTTGGAGGAGCAGTTGACATCCAATCTACGCAAAATTACAGGACTACCTGTACATCTAAATTTTGGCAGAGCACCCATAGATTCTGTGAAATACATGGGGATCCCAAACGGCATAGATCAAATTAGGCGCCACAAATTAAATGCTGCGGAAATTAAAGGAATGTCCGGAGCGCAGAGATGCCCTGAACGGGATATATACGCCGCAGATTTTCATGTAAAGTATTGTGATGATGCCCTTCAATGGCTCTTTTGAGCTCATCTTCGGAGAAGACTCGCTCCGGGCTCTGGTATTCTCGCGGAAGGTCGACGGCCCCGGGATTTCAACGGAAGTCATAGCAATATATGACTTATCCGACGACTGGACAATACAAAAACGAGGTGGTCCAGTGATTGCTAGGATTGATGTTGCAGATTCTGAAGCTCGGATGCCCTCCATTCTTCTTGCTCTTGGACAACGTCAGCGGAGGGAAGTGAGACGAGAACGGCGCTCCCTCTCGATGAGAAAAACAACCCCGTGAGGAGATTCCCTCGAAGTGTGAGAGTAACATCCGGCTAAACTGAGTGTCTGCTACGATTTACAGCCAGTATACAGTCTCATTTCTGGGAGGCGACGCCAGAATATTTGGATGGGATGGGTGGCAGGACGATGCTACAGGGATAAAAGTACGTGTTTCCTGGTAGTTTCCTGACCATATTCAGAAAACTCTCAGCTATGGGAATTTGACTACGAGAAGCCAGCGTCGCAGTAGAAAAGTTCTATATGTCCAGCGCTGAATCAGAAGGAGGACTCCTGTTTCCCAAAGAATTACCCAGGACCGCACTGGTTCGATCCGGAGAAGATTGACGACACCGCCTACATAGCATGTCTGTTTACTATTGTTCTCCTGTGCTAGGTTGTCGTTGGGGATTTCAAGAAGATCAGCATATGATGCTTGCTCTGATTCATCTGCTGATATACACATTAACAGGGGTGCCACCCTTAATTAAGGGTTATTAAGGGGTAAATCCATAATATACCATCATGAAATAGATTCCTACTCATAAGATATGCGACATCTAGGTTCGGAACAAGCCGCCTTCTCAGCATCACATGATATTCACGTGCTTCGCAGCGAATTCTGAGAGGGGCTTGTGCCAAGATGCCAAAAAAGGGCAATGTGTTCAAACCGATCTCCTGCTTCAGGAAGTGTCCCATTCCCTTTGATCCAAGCTGTTACTTTGTACATCGCAAGTGCGAAAATGATCTAGCTCACTCAGAATGCTCATATATGCTCTCAGAGTCCCAAGAAATCCACCACTACCGAGGCTTCATGTCAAATATTGGGCAACTGAATTGCCTCTACCAAACCCCCCTTGGGGTGAAATAAAAGAATCTGAAGAGACAGCTTAATTCATTCCATATTCTTGACGCGGAAACTACGTTCATATAGGCAAATATCTGTTATTATTATGCTGTAGGTCGGGAACATGGGGAAGGGGATATTTGGGCTGAAATGACATTCACACTCAAGGTCTTCTTTTTGCCTCAAAAGCTCTCAGGGAGTTAATGCAATCAATTTTTGTCCCAAAACCACTCACAGGCCATTTTATTACCACTTACCCGTCTAGCTCGAGGGAAAGCAAGGTGGAAGTCACACCTGTCACAGAGGATCACACACATCATGAACAGAAAAAATTATATTTCCTGCATGAACAAAGGAGTTGAGCATAAAACTTGGTGAAAAACCTTCTAGAAATCACCCTCTGAGTTTATCGAGCCCATAAAATCCACCGAATTTTAAATGAACTTGTTTTGTCTGATGTAAATTGGAAGTGCATCTTCCTGTGCAAAAATTGAACACACTGCAATAACCTTGGGCTATCTGCTCAATCTGAGCTTGGAGACATCTGCGGGAACATCGAATAAACACTTTGTCACGCAAAATCACGAGGATATGATTTGAACCTACACTGCCTCAAGTCTTCACGATATTGTGGAGGAAGAGTCCTATGACCCCTATATTTCTTATTGGCCCAAACTGCATCTGCTCCATTAAGCCCATGAACATATGCATCAGCAAACCTTGATGATCGCACAGCAAAGCGACACATAGAGGCAGGTGGAACTGAATCAAGGGCCTCAAGCATGTTCCGTTCCAAGTCCTCTTCGGATGAAGATTCTGGAAACATCCTGTAAATGTGTTTTGCATATCCCCAGCATTGCTCAATGAAATTGAGCTCTGGGTGGAACTTGGGGAAAAAAATAACCTCATAGCCCCGCTTTGCACAATGCTCCTCCAACATTGATTTCTGAGCTTGAAAATCAGGTTCCAAGTAGAGAATCTTTCTCAAACAGGACTGAGCTTAAATGGCTTCAGACAGACAGAGAAGCGTAATTTTATAAAGACGATGCCGAAGTGGGGCCGTGCATTGACCGAGAGACGGCGAAGTTTAACGTTAATGTGCCAAAGATTTGGGTGCGATGAACCAAAAGAGGGCGTGAGAAGGCTTTAGACATGGATAATTTTATAAAGAGAGAAACAACAGCGCGCCACAAAAAGTTCTCACCACACCCACTGGTACTGAAAGCGCCTGCGGCAGGGTGGGAGCGAAAGAAATGGGTCCTGGAGCGCGGAAATAGTATCTTACAAACACCCCGTCCGAAATAGAGTAAATCAGTGGCCGATGACTGGCTTTTATAGAGTAAATGAGCTAGAAATTTTGGAACAAAAGCGGACAGGGCTCAATCGTAGTGTCCGGGGGCCTGGCAGCGCATTGCCAAATCAGCAATAGAGAGTTTGCGCTGCAGCCATTCAAGCCATCTGATGGCTGTTTGGCGTTGCGCAAATTGATGGCTAATGGCTCAAATGGCTTCAACACTTGCCCCTATTTTTGGTGCCATTGAGCTACCTCCGAGTCATACAGCTCACGTATGAGTGACTAGTCCCACCTACATATATAACAGTCAAATTGTAGGCCAAAATAATTAATGTGGTTGAATTTCGAGGTTTCATGGAGTTCAGGGGCATTCTTTGAGGTCTATATGTGATAACACACTCATTGACACTGTTTCTAGCAGAAAAGAGCTTACACTGACTTATTTCATTAGCCATTCACCAGCCATTAGCCATCAGTTTGCGCAACGCCAAACAGCCATCAGATGGCTCAAATGGCTGCAGCGCAAACAGGCTAATAGCTCTGGCTCCACGGCTCTGCTACTGTAGCTGTATGCCACAGCTATACAGATCATTATAGCCCGAAGCTAGAGCTATCTTGAGGCACATATGAGCATGGCGCAGAGATGGCAAGACTTGAGTGCGGAGGTGTAAGTCCAAGCAGAATTTGGGATCAATGGAACCATAGTCCTCAATCTACTCGGGGCGAGTACATATGTTCATAATTCCAGGTCTCACAAGACGGAGAGAAAACCCAGCAGGGAAGCCTGGAATGAGTATGCAATTCTGAGTACATAATATTATGACCTGTAGAGTGTAACTCACTTTCCCTTTTAATTTTGGGTCTCATTGTTATTTAGAACTCCAGAGCCATGAGTAGGAAATCTGAGAAGACAGAAATCAAGATTCATACATTTCATCCTATGTAGCCTCCAGATTTAATCCGAGAATATAATAAGGTTTGAACGCACAAACTCAGGCTCAACCCTTTCGATCGATCGGAGAAGTGCCAGTCCGCCTACGGCACAATTCTTGCATTAAGGTATGCCGCTCATAGGCAGACTGGTTACGAGTCTAGAAAACCTCATCTGCGTTTGTTACGTAAAAGAACAATTACATACATCATAATGCATAAGGTCCGTTCCCCTGCCAAATTTCGGTGTGGCCAATGCATTATGAGCATTATGCATTAGTAGCACCACTCTATGGTGGTGAGAGGCCATTCGGTGGATCTCCGAGGCCGATGCATTATGAGAAATTTTGGCAGGTATGCATTATGACCTTATGCATTATGACCCGCACTACTGTAAGTACTCGTAAAGGGCTCGGAAAGCCCGCCTAATAAAATCCATCCTGTCTTTCAGTTGCGCTCGCATCCATTCAAACAACTAGATATGGCATGTTGTCCTAGGAAGCCAACACATGAGGGCTTGAACGGGGAAGGAATTGTGTATGGCTCACGTTCAGCCTTCGCTTTTCTTTTAAGTGGATTATTGACGTTATTTCGCCGTAGTTTTTTTAGCTGTTTTGCTTTTCTCTGATCTTCCTTGTTGATGGGAAGAGGGCCCGATCTCTGCGGTTCCGGGGCCCGGCATGTGCGACATGGGCATTGTCCCACATCATCGAAGTAATCACTGGAATAACGAAGGGTGATTTCCTCTCCGGACTCGACAGAACGAAGGGTTCGGACTATGAGACCCAATTCGCATCCAGTGACGGATTCATACTGCACAAAAGCTTCAACAAAGAATGAAAAGAAGGAAGGAAAGAAAGAACCTCCGCGTTGGGGTTACAATCATGGTTCAGCATTCGAAGTGGGCCGAATAGAATTCGAACGGTGTTATCAGCAGCGCGGATTTCAGAGAGGCGTGTGTGCTCAGCATTTCCGTCAACGGAAAGTAGGCCCGTGAGTTCATAGATGTACTCGCCGGCCAGAAGAGGAACGGACGCGACGATACCGAATCCGCGAATACCGGGGGATCCCATGACGTGGACCTTCAATTTCACAACGGACCATGGAGCCTGCAGGATACAATACGAATCGAAGCACCTGGAAGAGAGTTAGAGAATGACAAGCACTTTCATGACCAAAACAGTATGTACCATCGGAGGGCCTTTCTCGCACCGCGGATGCCGTCGAGGTTGAGTACCGGCGCCGACTTCCAGATCTCGGTAAAAAGGGCAGTTGTTGCTTGAATGAGGCCCTCCAGGGTCTGATTTTGGTGTAGGATTTCTGGCTTTGCCTTCTCATAGAGAGAGTGGATATGAACGCGAATTCCCAGAGGAACATCAGAATTTGGAGAGAGGGTGGCAATGTTGTGGTGGCGAGAGTGTGGTTTGCGAACCAGCTGGGAGTAGATTGCCAGAACGGCGATATCATCGCATTCGCATGCGGTCTGAGCGGTGATGACGGGTTTCTCCAGACGCTCAGCCCAGAGAACACGAATGAGACTGCCCTCCCCCCATTTAAGCGCAGGTAAGTGGGTATCCATTGTGACGGGAGATCTTAGGGAAGGAATGGATGTGCGGTGACATTTTAAAGCGAGCTGTACAGTATAGTAGGGTTCCTTGGATAGTGAGACATCCTTGGGTATTATTTTTTTAAAACTCCCGAGCGTCATCCCAGGTTAAAATTTTGTCACGAAATACATCCTATATCGAAGCCTCGTGTTCTGAATTAATTTCAAGCGCATAGACGCGTCGGTGCTGGAAGAGAAGGTCGTTTGGTCTAATTCATTGCCTAATCAGGTCATCAATCACTTTCCTTCTCGTTGATTGTCCATTAATCGGGCCACTATTGACCTGAACTATTTCCCTTATTAAGGTCAAACTTCTTGGCTGCAATCTCCTCTAAAAAATCAGGCAATCCGGCCGAGATTGATGCATCTAAAATGAGATCGCGCACACAAAAGACGTGACACCTTTGTGGGCACGTGATACATTTGTTGACAAGTGATCGTCCTTCTTCTGTCCGCGCCCAGCCGCGCCGCTGTCCGGTCTCCCGCGCAAATCCGACCTATCCCGCCCTGAATCCGACTGCTACGGGAATAGCCGCCAAAAGTCAACCCACAGGAGCCGATGGGGCAGAATGATGATGTGTGACATCACGCTATCCAAGGAACCCGATGTGTGACTGTTCGGCCGTTGAGATCAATTTTTTTATCTGGCTACATTCTACACACTTAAATTGTGAAATTTCGAGGCAGTATAGCTCATTATAAGTTCTAGTATGTACAAACTTAAATCCAGATTTAATTTCTTTGCATTGCGGACTTGGCATCAGAAACATCAAGGTGGGTATCCAAGGAACCCTACTATACTGTACCGGCCGGAGACGCAGTCGATATTTCGATTCTCAGTTCCATGTTCGGCCTCCGGAATCCGGGGGTTTTGCGGGTTAGGGCCGCGGGAGCCGACCCATGCTGTCCCGAAGCCGGAGTTTGCCCCGCATTTTGCTGGTCAACACGAGTCAATACTCTGGATCTGAAAATGATGTATAATGATTAATCCACCTTTCGCTTGCAGAGGGTTTTCCTACCCAACAATGGATCGTTGCAGGAGTGTATTACTGCGGAGTTCCAAGTGCTGTACTGACATAAACCATATGGAGAATCGGGGTAGTTTTCGGCCCGATGGTGGAAACATTTGTGGATTTGGATTGGTGTACGGGGCTGTTTCGGCCCCGGCCGTGTCCGACGTGATATATAAAAGAAACCTGTCCTCACTCAGTGGAGCCCCATAGATGCTTGCGTTCCCCTGCGACAATTAAATGTCTTCACCCTGTTCAGCTGAGGCACCCGCCTCCCTAGATCTTTGTCAACTGAGGCGCGGCTCTTGATGTGACGTCAATCCGTGTGTGCGTTTGGCATGGCTTTGGGGGTGGCGGGCCTTGGACGTAGAATCTGCACCGTGTTGTCAGTACTCTCTCTATTTTACCAATTCTCCCATTCTCACGTCTGTTCCAGCATGGGACCACTCCAACTTCAACCTCTTGCCCCAACTTCCTGGATCTGTGCCACCTGAGGCGCGGCTCTTGATGTGATGTCAATCCGTGTGTGCGTTTGGCATGGCTTGGGGATGCCGGGCCTTGGACGTAGAATCTGCACCGTGTTGTCAGTACTCTCTCTATTTTACCAATTCTCCCATTCTCACATCTGTTCCAGCATGGGACCACTCCGATTTCAACCTCTTGCCCCAACTTCCTGGATCTGTGCCACCTGAGGCGCGGCTCTTGATGTGACGTCAATCCGTGTGGGCGTTTGGCATGGCTTTGGGGATGGCGGGCCTTGGACGTGGAATATGCACCATGTTGTCAGTACTCTCTATTTTACCAATTCTCCCATTCTCACGTCTGTTCCAGCATGGGGCCACCCCGATTTCAACCTCTTGCCCCAACTTCCTGGATCTGTGCCACCTGAGGCGCGGCTCTTGATGTGATGTCAATCCGTGTGTGCGTTTGGCATGGCTTTGGGGATGGCGGGCCTTGGACGTGGAATCTGCACCATGTTGTCAGTACTCTCTATATTTTACCAATTCTCCCATTCTCATGTCTGTTTCCAGCATGGGACCACTCCGATTTCAACATATTCCTCCTTGCCCAGCTTCCCTGGATCTTTGCCACCTGAAGCGCGGCTCTTGATGTGACGTCAATCCGTGTGTGCATTTGGCATGGCTTTGGGGATGGCGAGCTTTTGACGTGGAATCTGCACCGTCCTGTCAGTACTCTATTTTACCAATTCTCCCATTTTCACGTTTGTTTCAGCATGGGACCAGAGTAGCGTGGGTTGAATCTTACATAGCATCGTTTAGTATCCTTCACACGCAAAATAGGAAAATTCTGCCAGGCTGAGAACCTTCCCAAAACCTCAAGCCTCGGTAACCGACTGAAAACGTCTCTGAAACCGTCGACTTCGGAGCGTCCGAGACTGTGGCCGAGTTCTGTAGATTAGGGTGTACTTTCGGCCTCGCCGAAAGTCACAGTTTCGGTTACAATATATCTTCGCAGAAAGTGTACCTTCACTTCATTCCCCACGGCACGGTTCATATACGAAGCGCCCCAACTGCACGAGCCCCGGTGCTGTGCCGATGCAATTGCACCGCTGTAGTTAAGAATGAATCCCTTGTCAATTTTTTGTGGAATAATCAGCTGCAACTGGTGCACACGCGATGCACTGCGTTCAGGCCCCCCGTAGACACACCTCCGTCTACCTCCAGATTTGTGGAATCTTCTCTACTTGTTGCTCTCAAAGGATCACAAAGACCTCGATGGAGACCAATTCATGGATGATCTTAGTGATGTCGACGAATTCGACGAGAGTGGCGAGTTTGTGAGCGGGGCTTCCGGTGCAGCCCCGGGAGCAAAGGAAAGGCGCCGTGAAACAATACGAACCATTGTTAGTCACTTGAATATTTTATTTTTCCCTTCAAGACTCGAATTTTTTGTAGAAAACCGCCGTAATGATTAGCATTATGATGCAGAGTCGCAATTCCAAGGCCAATGCACTCGAAAGTGTCTTTGGAATATTTTACATTCAACAAATACACCCGAGAAAGTCATCCAGGCTCTCGCACACATGGGAATCTCAATCTCCCCAACCGCGATTCATAATGCCATCTATTCACTGTCCGCCGAAACTGCGGACACTTTACGTGAAATGGGCCGGACCCTCCTTGTGGGGTATGCCTACGACAACTTCGACATAAATTTTCCAACCATTGTTCCCACCATCGAGAAGGCAGTGGATCCCCTTACACATCTGACATCTGGCGCATTGATTTGCCTTGAACACGGAGTGACACTCGCAGACTTGGAGTGCAGCGAGACACTTTGGACGAATTCTGCTCTGAATCCGGACCTACTCAGACCGAGCACTGGTCCCACCCCAAACCTTGACCTGCTCCATCCGGAGGTCGACGATCCGTCCGGAATGACTCGCCGAGAACGCTGGAATGCCTGGAAGTTCAAGTCGGACTTGTACGAGCACAGCGGCCATGCTGAATTTTCCACGCGGATACGGGGTCTTGATCCACCGGAATCTGTGGAGGAAATCCCTGTCGTCGAAATGCGCTATGCCCCGGCACGGTCTATGGATATCAACCAGTCAACCCATGCTGGGAACATAAGCGCAGTTGAAAATTTACTATCCCAGGGCGGAGTTGGACTACCTCCGCCACCACTTGACCCCACGGAAAAGGATCCAGCCAAAATCGCCCAACATAAACGTTTACGACAACTTGTTTCTGTTGCAAAATATGTGGTTTTATTCTTAGGTGATCTCGGCACCTATGAACGAATCCAGGGGGTTCTTTTGCGACGCTCAATCGAGGCTACACCGTGGCGGAGGCACCAATTCATGGTGTTTGTCATGGGGTTCTTTCACCTCAAAATGGCCGCCGCGGACGCCATTTGGCGCATATTTATCGAGCCAAAGCAAGGCCGACATGACGAGAATAGCCTCATGGCCTATGTTACTCAAAGCGCCCACGAGAAACCGGTAAAATTGGGTCCAATCCTGGATTCCGGCGAATGCACGAGGTAATTCGCCATAACGGAATTGTACTCAGGCTTGATGCGTGGCGCATTGAGGCCAAGAGACAAAATCCTGCCTGGACGTCATTGGAAAAGTTTGCTTGTGCAAAGCCTTCACAGGACGTAATCGATGCCATGGCAAATCGTCTCGCCGAACGCTATGTTGCCGGTGGGGATATTGACATATACGCAACACGGAGCCGACCCGCAGCACAGCGCGATGAGCAGCATGAAAACATCCTCGTCTTGCACCAATACTTGCTGCTGTATGAGGAGATGTCATTTGCAATGAACCGCGGGGACATCGGCCGCCTCGAGACAACTTTCCCCGCTTGGATTTCCATTTTTCGGGCGGTCGGGAAGCATAAATACTCGTCCCATATGACGAAGTATCTTACGGATGTACATTTTGTCTATCCCCCCAGACTTGGGTATGTCTTTCCAATTTCTCGGATCAGCTTTCTCATAAATTGTCAGACGTGCAGTGCGCTACAACTCACTTGTTAATCCAACGGGGACCTTCGACCAATTTCGAGGGGTGGACTGGGTTGAAGAATCAATGATCAATCTTTACACAAAGGTATGTTTGAGTCATTCTGAGCGAGGCCGTGTCTAAAATATCAGTAGCACACATTTGGCGGTAGTGGATCAAACTATACCAAAGCCCGGGTCATCGAGGAGTCGACATTGATCAAGATATACCACAGCTGCCATCGAAACATCGAGCGGAACTTCTGTCTGACGAACCTTACCCGCCGTCATGCACCTCCGAACCTGACAAAAACTTTCGAAAAGATGGCAGCTTACATTGAAGCCAATTCCCCGAACGAACATCGAGCCGGCCGAACATCGACTCACTGCATCCCGGATATGCTCGACAAAGGGCAGCATCTGGTTTACAATATTGCAGGGAAACCTAACATCCCGGAGGACGACAGTGTGGATCAAGTTATAGAGGACGAGGACCTAGCAGTTGAATATTCATAATTGAAACAAGTTTGTATTCAATTTGCGACAGCACCAAAAAAATTACTGGTAATAGAAATGTAAAGGAGGGATAAGCGGAAATGGAGATGCGTCTCCGATGGGTAATGCTGGTTGAATGCGCGCTGGGGTATCGACCGGCCAACTGATGCTCGACATTGGAACCCCGGAAAATGAGGAAGAAGCCATTGGAGTGAAAATGGACATGTCGGTGGGCTGGTGTAACAGTCGTGGGGCGAGGGCGAAGTGGTGTGGCATCCGAAAATTGATGGTGTGATTTGAGGATCAATGTTTTCACTCGACGTCTCTTCGACAGATGGTAGAGGCTGGTAGTTTGGATGGAGAGGGCATCTCTTGTTCGAGGCTAGGTAATAAATGAATCAGAATCCATAAAGACGAAAACAGAGAGGAAAGATACCAATATGATCGGCAGCATCGCACTTTGAGCACTTCCGGGACTTCTTGGCTGCTGTTGCCGAAGTAGCTTGGTTCTCGTTGTGTACACCGAGCGGCACGGAATTGTCATCATCCGGTGCTGCTGGCCGCGGACAATGCTCGTTAATGAGAATGATTACCTCTTCGCCGAATTCGGCGGCACCCGCCCACCGCGTCTCCTTCTCCAACTGTTCTGGGGATTCGATCTTGTGCCAGTGCGCACAATCGACGATGCGCTGTAGCACTTCGTTCGACATGACCACCCCCGGCCCACTATTCTTGAGAACGGCGCGGCTGAACTTCTTTGTAGTAGCCGCTCTCCGGAACTCGTGGAGAGCATCGCGTAAATTCATGACCTGGGCCGTGGCCTTATACGCCTTGATGCGCGATCTCTGTGGTACAGGAGGGGGTTTCGGAAGCTCGACGAGGGCGAAGGACTCGAAATATGAGGGGTTGCAGAGCTCACAGCAGATCCGCGGCAACTTGGCTGCGCAACGAGGACAACCGTCCGGGAGGTCGTCTCGACACTGCCGATGGTCGGAAACTGTAAGGAGAATTAAACGAAAAGTAGTGAAAGCATATGCACGGACGCACCTGTCCTATCGCTGCCGAAGTAAAGTCTGGCAGGAGCCCGAAAACATTTAACGCAGCGGTCACCCGAGCCAGCGTTAATCATGTCATCCATCTCGGGCGACAGTTCGTTCCCATCCTTCCGCTTCTTCTTCGTCTTCTCAACCACCTTGTCCTTCCGGTAGGCCTGCCGGCGCTTTTCCAACGTCTCAGCAGCGTCTACATCGGACTCGTTCTCAGAGTCCGAGTCAATAGCCAGCTCGGGGTCTTCAGACAGTGTAGCCGAGTGCGCGGGAGCTGCAACAGCAGACGCGTCTGCACCCATAGCTCCAGTTGTCACAGAGGGAGCAGGAAGCGGCGGAGGTAGGTGCGCGTGAGGTGTGGATGCCGCGGTGGCGTTCTCTCGAGGGATCCGGGGAGGTGAGGAGATTAAACGCGAGGTGAGGAGGGAGAGCGGGGCTGAGGTGTTGGTACCCACGGCGCGTGAGATTTCATCAGAACGCGTCTTCTTCGCAGGCGGCTGCGATTCGGCAAGTTCATCCCGCGCTTTACGTTTCTTTTGTGCCGTCTCCTGCCGTTTAGCCTTACGAACGGCTTTCTCCTCCTTTGTTTCATCAAAATACATGGGCTCAACCAGAAACAGTGCAATGGCCTCGCACTTCGGATCGCGCGCACCGCGTCCAAAGCGCTGCCATAACGTACACATATCACACGTCGCGCGCCATTGAATCACTAGTGTGATGTTTGGGAGATCGATACCCTGTTGAAGAAATGAAATATCAGATCGCGTCGGTGAGAAATTTTAAAACGAACCATCCCGAAGGACTCTGTGCAACAGAGACCAAAGTTTTGACCCTCGTTGAACTTGTCGGACTCCTCGGCACGAAATTCCGGGGACATTTCAGAGTTGAACCATTTAATTTTGTCTCTGAATGCTGGAGGGACGAGACTTCGAAGATATTTTGCTGCTGCGAGTGATTCGGTAATATTGTCGAAGAAAATGGTGAATTTATAGGGAAGAGGTGTCGTGCCATCCCAGTCCTTGGGAATAAGGAACGTGAGGTCTTTGAAGCTATTCAAAGGGTATTTCATCTTGCGGACGGTGATGAAAATGTTGGATCGATCATTAGAGCGGGTGAATATTTCGGTCTTGCCTTCGCGCATGCCGAGAGTTGACATGACATCCTCCAGAACATCCGGCGGAAGCGTCGCGGATGTAATGTAGAAGGGGATATCTTTGGGTAAGAGGTAGCGCAGCGAGCCGGCAATCTTGTACTCGGGACGGAAGGTCCCCCATTTGCTGACGCACTGGGCCTCGTCCCACACAATGCTGATAACTTTAGAGGCGAAAGTTTTGTTGTTCCACAAGTTTTCGAAGCCGCCTCTGGGTTTCATCAGAGTTTCGATATTGGTGACAATCGCACGGTGACGTCCATCCGCTATCGCCTTCGATGCCAAAGCTGTCAACGGCAGAATGTATGCCAGCATAAGACACACCTGGAAGTTTTCAGGCGTAGCTGTCTCCGCCGTGATGGTAATCGCGGATATACCGACTTTGGCCAATGAGTCGACATTTTGTTTCCCGAGAATATTGAGGGGCGTCACAACGATCTGGATGCCATCCGGAATGAATAGTAGAGGCATCCAGAAGGTCAGAGTTTTCCCCGACCCAGTTGCGGCGATAGACACGACGTCCCTGTCGCGCTTGAGAATGGCACGGACCACCTTGATTTGCCAAAGGCATGGCCTGTAGCCGAATACAGCCGCGACTTTGTCCCGGATTTCACTCAAAAGAAGTTTGTCGGGTTCATATGGCGCCATGGTGAGAAAAGACGCGAAACGGCGCGTCCGGAGGCTGGGAATCGACGCGACTCAGTTTGTTGATGAGGGAGCGTGGGGGAATGGATCGGTGATGGCGGCGCCGCGAAGCGAGTGGCTATGTTGTTTACCTCTGTTAAGTGCCAGCCGCCGTGGAGAGGTTAGGGCCTTTGAAGTTCGGGAGTATTAGTGTCGGCTATCAGATATTTGTCTTCTTGTATTACTACTACTCATAATTCAATATTTAATTGCGCCTGCTCTGTCTTCCCTAACCTCGTAACGTGTGCGGGTAGGAGCCTGCTACTAGTTGCGCTATCGGGCTCCAGATCAGCAGCTGGTTCCCCGGGAACGCGACTGAGGAGTGCCTTAGGATTTGGTTGCCGGAGTTATTTATGACTCACAGTCGACCCGAAAACCCCAAAGTTCGGCTCTTCCCACACGGCGACGTCTGGCCGGGAGAGATACACTCACGGCGGCCCCTAACGTTTCAAGTCAACGACGAAGAGAGGACAACAAAAGGCCGACTAACGCGCTGGGAGGATGTCGGTCAGTGACAGGGTGCCCAATGATCAAGGCGTCGATGTCATGACTCGGGGAAGAGATTTGCTGCGCCAGATCGTCGTCTTCTGGAATGAGTGCGAGCTTCGAGAAAGGAAAGGGAGAAGGGGGAAGAGCGCACCCGAATCCAGAGGACTGGGAGTTCCGGTCAACCCAGTTTCAGAACGTCCCGACGCAGAGCCTAAGTCCTTGTCTATCGAACCGGACGGCGACGGCTATGGGAAAGGTAATCATATTTAACTGCTTAAGCGAAATAGTGGCCTGGCCTACTTACATGAAACGCCACGTCGCCCGGTGACTGGGTCGGTAAGTGGTCGTTCGCTGTAAAACTTATTGCGTACCATTGCGACAGTGATTAATTAACGTACTTTTTGTGTGGTCTCCCGAAAGGGGATCCAGAGTCGGGCCTAAAACGGGTACCCGTGAACAGATGGGACAGGTCGAACAGACTGCGTACCCTCCCAAGACAGAAACGACCACGCCGGCGTACCAGAGATTCTGCCTGTTGCGTCCGTGCCAGAAGCTCCGAGTTGATCTGGTTTGAAATTGCTTCATTGGCATTGTCAATGAGGAGACGAGATAACTCACGAAGAAGTGCAGCTTGAGAGTATGGATGGGTCTTGAACCTCACGAGGAGCGGGCCACGCGGCTGGTTCGGGGCAACCTTATCCTTATGTTGATCAGTTTTGCTGAAAAGGATCGAGTCAGTGTTGTAGCATACTGTCAAAAGTACTCACATGTGTTTAGACCACGAGCACTCTCCCTTTATCTGGCGGTGCCTTGCACCACATTTGCACAAGACATACCAATGGTCCTTTTGGGTCTTGCCTTGGCCCCATACAGCCTCTAGAGCCATTGGGTCTTCCAAAATTTTCTCGAGCCACTCGGGCTGGGGAGGTGGTGCCGTAGAAGGCGGTGAGTGCGACATGGGTGAGCGAGCAGAAGGGATGAGGGTGTGGGCTCTTTAGAGATTTGCCACCTCTGCCGATGCTTCTGGTGAGAGAGTTCTAAATATAATTTATTAGTGGTGTGTGGGAATGCACCATATGCAGCTTAATCCGTTCCATGAATCTGGATATTCTGCCTATGTGTATGTCTCAACCAAACCGTAAGTACCAGAGTAAGAATTGAGTGAGAGGTTGTCTTCGACTCATTTGCCGCTGGCATCTCACTGAGGCGCACCCTTATTATTGGCGGTTGGAGTCCGACCTGGGCACGGAGCCGATCTCCGTGTCAACGCTACGAGAATGTTATTGCTGGCATCGGAGATCGTTTTTAGATTCAGGGTCGGCTGGGTGACGAGCTCTACATAACCCCGCCGAGGGAAACAAATTCTGTTGCAGACAGCATAACAGGACAAGGACCGGACTGTATGCGGCGACCTCCCATACGTTCTGGATGACAATTTGCGTCTTCGCTTGGAAGAAGGATTTGCAAGACGAAATAAAAATAGATCCGGTGGAGCAGAACAGAGGAAAGTGCCGTTGGTTACTTTGGTTGGCGGGAAATGGTAAATTCTGTCGGATCTAGAAGTCTCCTGGCCGATCTTTGAAGTGGAATGGAGAGTGCTGCAACCTCCTTAACTGGGGTGGAAACAAATAAGAGCCTGTCCGGCTGCCATATCCATATCCAATTTCCTTATTGAGTAGTCGTGGGAATATCCAACCGCCCCTGCTTCTTTATTTGATCCGCCACCTCGCCGGTGAAACCTGGCAATGAGAAAATGCTGGCCAAGGCCTGGGCCAAACAGTTTCTGAGTTCTTCTTGGCAGTCTCAATTGTAGCCTGAGAGACTGAATACATAAACGGGATTTCCTCAGAATTGTTCCCGGCACTGTAGGTAATCCTCAGCGGCGATCACAGCATCTTGTGATTGGTCTCCACAGTCCTGGTTCTCCTGCAGGCTTATTTAAATCTTTACACACCGAATTTAGGCTCCCATGAGAAAAAGAGGGGCCGATCACCTGCAAATCATTAGGGCACCAAAAGTCATAGTGACCGGGGGCCTTACAGCCATAAAATCTTGTTTTTCTTACCCTATTATTTATCTTTTCTGAATTCTTCCCTAGGTCCTTCTTCCTGGACAACACTTGGTCACATATAATCCGGGAGAGGATCCGCAGGAGCTGCTTGATCGAGCCGCACACAATAGGGCTGGGCACGTCACAAAACGGCATTCTCCTCTGCGTGCTGAAGACCTTATGGTCAACAAGGCTGCCTATGAGCCATGCGATTTCAAGAAGGATGCAGAGGCCCCGGACGACGAAACGCAGAGTGCGTACAAGTGCTCAATCTGTCTGGGCTTAAAAACACACCCCGTAACGTAAGTTTTATGTTTTTCATATTTGTTGGTTGGATTGCATCACCGAAACATGTTTCAGGACTTGCTGCGGACATACCTTCTGTCCAGTCTGCATCCGTCTCGCATTAGAAAAGTACTTCCAGTGCCCTCTCTGCCAGGACATCCTCCACGAACAGCCGCGCACGGTTACCGACGTGGTCAATATGATAGACGGCCGCGTTCCCTCGTCACCTGTACCCGGCGACTACCCAGGTCAATTGGGAGGCCGTGTGGGATGGCATTACCTTCCCTCAGGCAAGTTCTTATGCTCTGTACTATCATTATCACTCATTCGGAACTCTGTGACTATCTTGCTTCATCAGGAATGATGTTTGTCCACATACGTACATGCCGTACATGCGATTCATCCAACTCTTTTGCTCTTGAATGCTTATCCTGTCTCCTATACTTTCTAAACGACCGAACGAACGAACCACTTTATCCTGTCTCCTATCTGAACGAACAAGCCACACTTGTTATCTATACAAGGTTTTTACCCACAGTGTTGGAACTTAAGGGGTTATTAACAGTGAAATCTGAAGCTAAGGGTCAAGTGTTAATTAACCCTTAATTAACAGGCCAAGTTAAGGGTGAAGTTAACAGTATGGATTTTTTTTTTCAGCCAGTGAAAAAACACACACAGGCTGGGCTGTTTCTCAGTTCTCTCTCATCTGGGTCCTTGCTGGAATGCTCAGCTGCGCGGAGGTCAACCAGTAGTTGCTGTGACTCGCAATCGGACCAATTCGGACTTTGGACTGATATGATCCACTGGCGGGGCTTTCTGAAAGTTTTGAAAACCTGAAGGGAAGCGAAAACCGATGCTCAAGTTTCAGTGCGGCAAGCTTAGTGCACGCGCATTGAGCGCATTCCATCGCAGTATATGTCCTTCAGATTACACGCTAGCACCAACACACCTGCAAGCTCCCGGACTTGGACGACGTACGAGCTTACATGCGCTGCCGTCGTGTCTGGCCCCTGGCGTGTATTCAACATGATACGGAGACGGAGCCTACAAAATGCTCGTTCTCGACAATGCCGACGAAGTGCTCAACAATGGTTCGAGGACCAGATATACGACGTCTACTGCTATCTGCCTCCCGAAACACAGGTCGTCCTCCTCAGTGTCACCCTTCCATATGACCTTCTCGAGCTGACGACCAAATTTAGGACCGATCCCATCCGCATTCCCGTCAAACATGACGAGTTGACGTTGGAGGAAATTAAGTAGTTCTTCGTTGCTGTTGAAAAAGAGGACGACACCCTTTACGATCTCTACGACACCCTTACGATTACACAAGCTGTAATCTTCTGCAACACTCGGCAGAAGGTCAGGCCCGCATCTCAACTCATTTATTCGGGTACTGACTCTGGCATCAATAGGTCGACTGGTTGACAGAACAAATGCACGCATCCAATTTTCCCATCTCGTCCATGCATGTTGAGATGGCTCAGAAGGAGCGCGATGCTATCATGGCTGAATTCCGCGGCGGAACTTCGTAAGGGTCATCCTTGGCAATTTTGTGGCACACTCACATACCTTTCAGATGGGTTCTGATCACGACCGACATATGGGCACGGGGTATCGATGTTCAGCAGGTTTTATTAGTCATCAACTACCACTTGCCAGCGTACGTTCAGGTTATCTTCACGCTTGCACTTGCTGACAACAACATCCAGAAAATGTAAAAAATTATATTCACTATCATGGTTGGTCTGGTCAATTCGGACGCAAGTGTTACGTTTAACGTACTTTTTTTTTTTTTTAATACTACTGTGCACGGCGGTAGCTCAATCGTTTCTAGTTCGTTACGGTCGACAACATCTGCATCCGGCGCGACATTGGTTTTACTGGAGTTGATGAGACGAGGCTAATTGTTCCTCAAAACAATTTTATAGTATTCAAATTGTACGTACCATCTCACTTTGAGTCTGCACTCGTATTGACACATCTCTAGGCTGAAATGCCGGTCAATGCACGAGGTGTATTCACAAATACGGACCCGAAAATCTAGGTTACAACAACAATGGATTGGGTGGGTGCTGCTATTCTCATCTTACTGCTCTTTTCTTAATGATACACTAGTTTCCTGCTGGCTTGTTGGTTATGGAGGTGGATCTGACGCTGGTGACATTGACGACTAAGTAAGCATCAAGATGGATGTAATAGTAGCTAGCGAGGAACGAAGAGTAGCGGTAGCTTGACAGGGTATATAGTAAGGAATTATTTTGAAGTAAAGTTTGTTTAGATGTACGGAATACGGCGAGACACTATTCTGAAAGGAAAGCAAGTCTAGTTAAGATGGAGAGCGTGAGAAGCCCGCACCCTTATGTAATGTATACATGCGACCGTGGGAAGTTCCAAATCTCAAGGTTCCAAGCAAAATTTTATTCTTTTGCTCTTGTATTGGGGTTCTGGAGTTATGGTGCAGGACACCTAGTCACCGCTACCCAAATTTAGTGGCCAAATCGGCTGGAGAAAATTTTTTGAATTAAGTGTACCTCTGGAGGGATTTTAGACGTACTTTGAATGCATTATAGACTTTAATTTGGCTCAATGAGCCCAAACGAGCTCGCGTTTGGAAAGTATACAAAGGCCGGTAGATGAGTAGAAATATGTAGCGTCATTTTGCACCTATTTACGGCTCTGACAGAGCTTTTTTCAATATAATACGTGCGTGTGGCCAAATCGGCGGGCAACTTTTTTTTTGCTCACTCAATTTTGCAGTAATAAAAATCCCTCGGGGTAGGTAGGCAGATTTGTGCCGACGTGGGGTAGGCAAGTCCTGCCGAGGCTAGTCGGCAGACGTCCACGGACGTCAGCCTAGCTCCGAAGTGTGTGCCGACGGACTCTACTGCTCCGAAACGTTGCTATTGAGTTTATTCTGACAGCTGAGGCGATCCGGGCGCAAGAAATCCTTAAAGAGCGAATTACTTCGGCACCGGTTCTCGTTAGGATCGCTTCTGTTGCAGCTAAGTCGATCACACGCCTTCCCCGATGAAGGCCTTCTTGTTGTAGGAGTCGACTCGTCTATCAAGTCAAGGATGGCCAGAAGCACCCTGCTCCCTACGGATCCTTCACCTTCAGCGAAACGGAGCAGAATTACGGGCAACCCAAGACTGAAGGCTACGGAGTATTTCGCGCTTTCAAGGAGTTGCGCCACCGCATTTGGGGAGTACACTTCAGACTTGATCATGACGCTAAATCACGCTCGCTACAATGCTCCGAGAGCCAGATGATGTTCCAAATGCGCCGCTACTGTTCTGTAAGTACTAGTACCTACGCGTGTCCCTTCCATCTGTGCATATTTCATTCTCGATCTCGCGTGGGATCTATACGATCAATTTCAATTTCTCAACATTGGTTCCCCTCTGGTCTCCGCCGCCATCTATGGCCAAAATCGGGACTGCAATCCGTCTGCGCGCATCGATATACCTGAATCGAACGCCACCCGGATAGTCTAAGTACGTCGTAGAATCCATGGAGGGTGCGCTGTGTTCCTCCTACAAGGTAGCGTAGGATTAGTAGTCGGATTTACGGAGGGAGGGAAGAGGAAGTAGAATTTTATGAGCTCTTCAAGCTGATATAGAGAGGAGGAGGAACGAAAGGTTTTGGGTGTGTTTGTGGGGGGGTTGGGCTGTCTCGGCCGATTCGGGAATTTTCCACCGCAGCGGGAAAGGGCAGCGGGAAAATCCGAACCGGAAGGGGACGGAACGCGGGCACGGCCGAACCCGTACGCAGCGAGCGGGGCACCGAGGGTGTGGGCGATGAACGAGGCCCAAGGCAACCCAACGGAGCGGAGCTCCAAGAGCAAAGCTCGCGCGAGGGCGAGAGAAAACGCGCCCGAGGGCCTCAAACAAGAGCGGAGTGACGATGAAGAAAAAAATTATATGTACAGGTAAAGTCGCAAGAAATTACGAACGGTAGGATTAAGCGTCAAACGATAAGGACTCAGGATTTACGGGATGACCGTGCGCGCTCGCGAACTCACGGATACGCGCGGGTGATAGCAAGAGGTAAGATTTTCTCCAAACGACGCCAATAAATTAAGAAACAAAGCGACGACCACCCCCCCTAGTTTCATGATGATCTCGGGCGTGACGCCAGCGGCCAGAAACTTGAGAGAACCGCCGATACGGCAGCTGTGTCCGAAAACCAAGTCCAACGAAGCGGCCTTGAAGACGGCGGACGAAGAAGGCAAGAACGCGTCCTCCGTGAGATGCTGCCAGCCCGGACAGGGCAAAGATCAGCGTCGCCGTATGTCGGGAGCGATAGCCTTGTCAATTATATGTATGGGACGGTGACGCTTTTTGTTCGTGTTCCCGCCGTTGGGGAGGGCGCGCGTGGGGATCTGTACCTGTAACATTAGCCATATGAAGTCTGTTTAAACAATGAGCGTCTAAACGTAAATTAGGACTTGAGCCACGTTTTGATCACTTAACAGAATGAACCCCCCCCCCCCCCCTGGCAGCAGGGATAGGTAGGTAAAGCTGGTTCAAGTGCTATTTGCGGCCGTAAGACAAAGGACGCTACCCCTGGGTCTCAAACATGTGCCTGCTGCACCAGCTGACGTGTCCGCTACCACCATCATCTACGTAATCTCGAAAAAGGCGTATATTCCTCATTGCCCGCTCCTAGGCCTCTCAGTGTCCCCAGGGAGATCGTGAACTCCAATTCAGATTGTGCTGAAGAAAATCACAGCTCAAGTCGAAAATTTGGATTTTCCTTTTTTGGCCCACAGTGATGGCGCATCAAGATATTCTGATGCGATCAAAGTGGGTAACGACTCGGCTCGCCTCGTTCATCAATCTGGCATCTTAGTTCATGTTAAAATCTTTCGTCGTTGTCGAGATCCGATCGGACATTATTTTTGTCCACTTAGTGTACTTCACTTGATGCCCCAGGGCTATTTTTCAAGCCGTGCATCCCAGTATTGGATAGCCCTGATCTCTGCCAGCATTTCCTGCTACTCAGATCGTACTCGGAGGTGTTATTGCGCGTTCCAGAGGGCAATCACTGGTTTGCATTTTGAAACGCCTGACCCTATTGCCTT
The DNA here is from genome assembly GCA_029378375.1 of Mycena olivaceomarginata. Lineage (NCBI taxonomy): Eukaryota > Fungi > Basidiomycota > Agaricomycetes > Agaricales > Mycenaceae > Mycena > Mycena olivaceomarginata. The sequence goes on along the minus strand of JARKIC010000462.1, from coordinate 30,771 downwards.
TCAATGGTTCACACTTTGAAATGTGTGACTTAACATCCTGCAGACCATTTTAATTTTCTTGAAGCCCCAGGGCCAACTTCTAAGCTGCGCATCCCTCTGCGAACATCTATCACTACTCATGCTAACGATTAATTTCCCCTTGCATATATATATCTTGAGGTCGAGGACATACCATGCCTGTAGTATTCCGGGATACTTCTCGAAACCGGTGTTCCTCAGCGGGACCGTGCCGCAAGGAGTCTACTCCGATCCGATCTTATTCTTCAAAGACCTTCTAGTCAAACCCGAAATTTTTGGGCTTCTGGGAAAGTTGGCCTACGATTTTTTTTGAGGTCTTCTACAGTGAGGCAATGCTGGATACCCCCCAATCAATAAACAACTAGAGTGCAGCTCTACCTCAGCAAGACGGCTTCAAAAAGGCGATTGAACTGGGATCGTGGCATCGGATTTAATGGAAATTTGAGTGCTTGGAGCTGTTTGTTTAACAATTTACATGGCCGGGGCAAGAACAAAGGAATCTGGGAAGATCATTCTGTGTGGAATTTCGCTGGCTACCACCTCAAGAGGACGGCCTCGAAAAGGCTATTGAATTGGGATCGTGGCATCAAATTTAATGGAAATTTGAGTGCTTGGAGCTGCTTGTTTAACAATTTTCTTAGTCAGGGCAACAACAGAGGAATCTGAGGAGACCATTCTGTGTGGAATTTCGCTGGCTACAATCTCAGCAGGACGGCCTCAAAAAGTCGATTGAACTGGGATTGTGGCATCAGATTTATAAAGCACACAATTGTTAAACAAATAGCTGCAAGCAATCGAAATTTGACGGCTTGCAGCTGTTTGTTTAACAATTTACATGGCCGAGGCAACCACAAAGGAATATGAAGAGACCATTCTGTACGAGCCTGGAATTTTCCGGGGAGATCAAACATTGAGGCAGAGGTGGAGGATTTTACATAATCAGTGAATGTGGGATACATATTCCGGGCCTGGATCCGTTTTTCGGGATGCTTGGCTATCAACAGTGATCGGAAAATGCAGAGCTCGAGGCATGTGTTGTGTTGACCGCATTACAAAACGGCGATTGTACAACCTATTTAGATCAGGTACAGTATCTTGGAGCACAAAGCAGTTATATGTTCACCATTACAGAGCTGTTATGCTGAGACCGAATTTTATGACTCTAGCTCTTTCATTTCCAACTCAAACATGTCACGGGAACCGGGTGTTTCTGCCTGCAACCGGGGTTTCTGAATAGAATTATCCACCTTTCACAAATGGAGCCAAACTGGGAACATGCGCAAAAAAAAAAAAGTGATTGCCATTATTTTCAGGAATTGCTGTAAGCTCACAAAGTGTTGCTAATCTAGGTTGCATTTGCCCTTGTTGCTATTGGTTTCCCCGTCCCCTGCGGTGTCGACGGCATCGGCCACCTTATTCGGCTCGAGTTTGGCTTCATCCATCCTTCTCTTACACCAATGGAAGGGATCAGCTCCCAAAAAGCTGTGGGTCCCTGTACCCAGCGTTGATTTGAACCCCCCGCCACCTTTCGTGCTCAGGTCAGTCACGTCGGCAAACCCCGGCAACCCACCTACTTTTCCTCTGTTCTGAAAGTTCTGCCTCGTTCTGCACTGCTGTTTAATATTGAACTCCAAGGACATAAGTGATCCAACATGGTTTCTCGAAGAAAGTAGCACTTCCATTGGAAGAGGGAGGCTAGAACCGAGGGTCGCGGACGTGGACCTAGATAACGGTGCGGGGAACATCGAAAACTAATCTCCATTTGCTAACATCCTCTTGACAGCTTTCCCATAGCCCAACGCCAACTGTCCTAATTATTAACAATGCCCAGCAGCTTCAGAATGAATTCAATTTGTCCTGCATCACTAACAGTCACTGCTGCGTTTCCGGACCTAGAACGTTCCAAACCCGGTGGTTTTTGCATCTGAATCAAGTTTTAGACCGTTAATGGGAAACATATATGAATTGTCCCCGACTAGATGACCACAGAGGCACAGAGGTACACACACACCTAAAGAAAAAGAAAAAAAAAAAAACCTCCTCCGGCGGATTTGGGAACTAGTCACAATTTGGTGGTGATTAAGCGGAGCACACCACAGAACGGACCTTGGTGCGAAATCCGTTGCCTGCGTTCCCAGTTTGGCAATTCCATTTGTGAAAGGTCGTGAGCTCAATCCCGAACAGCCGCCCATTTTTTTTCACGAGCGGTTCGAAGACTTCCAATGCCCTTGACTGTACTAAGCGTCACCCAAAACATTATTTATTGACAAAAGAGAAATTTGTGGGATATTCGCTGGGCCACCTTTTGAGTCCGAAATGGATAGCCCTGCTCAATGTAAAGCTTTCTGTGCCCTCCAAATGTTTGTAGCATGCTCAGGGTGCCAATGCGGACTCAAACAAAGTCCCAACGAATGCATCAACGTGATCACGTCTCGAAGGACGCGCCCAGCCGCCGTCAAAAACGTAGTTTAGGCCATACATAACACACCGGTAGCGCATACTCCATGCGTGGGACGACAATAGTCTTGAATAGCTGACCCATATAGGAGTGGAATGAGGGGGAGGAGATGCGGGTGAGGCGGCTGTTTTGCCTAGGCAAGCCGGACAAATTCCAAGCACTTTCCTCTGCAAGAACCAGCGTTTTTGTTGAGCCGTGAGCAAAACAAGAGCTCTGCAATCCCAAAGGCGTGCCACCGGGCCTATCAATCCTCGGCCGGACCGGTTGTCACAGTAAATTTTATGCGAAAAAAACGTACCGAAAAATAAGATTCAATTGCATCGTTGAGTCACCAATGGCGATAAAGTTAGAAGGAATTACTGGGGCTCTGTCGTAGCGAACATACGAACAATCTGCTGCACCTTGTTTTAGTAATCGTCCCTTACTGTAAGTTACATCATTGCAACTTACGGAGTTTGAGAGATTCAGTTCCCATGCATTGTCGCACAAGAACATGAAATTGTAGTCCTCCCAAAGGTGAATCAGCCTTTCGGGCAATGGGGAGATTTTCTGAACAGTGATCAGCTCTACTACCATTAACCGGGATCCAAACATACTTCAACCAGGAAATGACATGTAGGGCCGATTCTGATTGGCTCGCGAAACTAAACAAAAAATCCGGGTTAAGGGACTGTCGAAGAAAGAAAGAGAGCTATGGGCGCCCCAACATTGGTCGTGTTTGGTCTGATGCGCACGGACCTCACACGCTTGGCTCAGAATCACTCTTTCAGGCACTGTTCATGGGATTCAAAAATTGCCATGTCTCGCCATCAAGGTCACGCGTTTCAAAATGTCGTCCAATAAAAGCCCTGTAGAAAGGGCAATAATGCAATGCCTCTGAGCGCAATTTTAAGTGATGGAATTGTTCAGAATGACCAGGGCTATCCATTCGGCCCAGAAGACGGCTCTGGGACTGCGCTGGAATTGAAATCATTTCGAAGGGCAACAAATTCGGCTTCGGCTCACCCCGCCGTCAAGGTCACGCGTTTCAAAATGTCGTTCATTGAAAGCCCTTTAGAAAAGGCAATAATGCCTCCGAAAAAAAACCGGCCCGAAATATGGCTCTGGAAGCGCGCTGTAATTGAAATTGATCTGAAGGGCAACCCATTCAGCTTTGGCCCCGGCTCACCCCCGCTGTCAAAGTCACGCGTTTCAAAATGGCGGGCGCTTCGGGCGCGGGGCTCACCCCGCTGTCAAGGTCACACGTTTCAAAATGTCGTCCATGGAAAGCCCTGCAGAAAATAATGCCTCCGAGCGGAATTTTAAGTGATCGAATTGTTCAGAATGGCCACGGCTATCCATTTCCAAAAGGAACCGGCCCAGACGATGGCTCTGGGACCTCGCTGGAATTGAAATCAATGCAAAGGGCGCACAAGTCTGACAATGGACAACATTTTGAAACGCATGACCTTAACGGTAGCTTAATCTGTATTCAGGCCTTCTCTAGACGGCGTCAAGCTCTCCCCTTGGCACCTTGTTCAACTCCTGAAGGAGCAGGGCCTTCACTGGTCCTGCTTCTGTAGCAGAATCGCCTCTCGTCGGAAATCCACCCAAATTGTCTTTGAATCATATTGATACCTGGTGATTTGAGCTTGCCATGGTCGTCGGAAGTTGGCCATTTTTGCTTGATTTTGCCTAATTTCGATGAAAATGCCATTATCCATTAACGAGAGCAGGCCTTGGCGTGGAGCTACCAAGAGCTACAAACACGGGGACTACTTCTACGATGAACACCGTACCCGCCTTTCCCGCCGAACTGCGCGCTATATCCAGTGCACTGTGGCCAGTCGAAAATCGGAAAGCTGTTTCCGGTTACGCATTCATCATAAACGGCGCCGCCGTTTCTTGGTCATCAAAACAGCAGGAGATTGTCTCCTTATCAATCACAGAGGCAGAATATATCGCACTCACCTACACTGCGAAGGAAGCCATTTGGTTTCGCACCTTTATTTCCGAGCTTATGGCTCCCATCACTTTTCCCATGATCATTTACAACAACAATCAATCAGCCATCTCACTCGCACAGGCTGAACTCGGACAATTCCATGCTCGTACCAAACACGTGATGGGAGCTCAATTCCCGCCCAGGAATTGACTTGGAATTGAGAAACCATCACATTCTTGGATAGTTCTGCTCAAAAAGTAAGTTTCATCCTGATTCGGCCTTGTTAGTTGCTGTTCGAGTCAGTTGCAGTTCATTCAGGCATGACAGGGGACTGCTTCACACTTGAAAACGTGTTTGTAAACATGAATAATATACAGGACCCCACCGTAATCTGAAAGCCCAATGGAAGGCGGGAGGTCAATCATAAAACTGAGATCGGTAATTTCAGGGAGATCGCATGGATCAGCACAGATTTTTTTTTTTTTTTTTTCCACAGCAGTCACAAGATTGGGTGACACTTGATGCCCATAACTTGGCCTTAGGATATAATCTTTTCAATATAATAAAACGGTGAACATAAGTGTCAATCACGGAGATACCCAGACACCCCCACGAGCATCATCGGTCGTGCCACATGACGCAACATGCCGTAGCGGTCAGAGCATTTGATGCCGAGACGGGAAGACGTCCAGTTCAGCGGCAAAAGAAAGAAATGAACAGCAAAGAGGCGACCAAGAAATGGACGGGAAGGAACAAGTGGCAGGAAGGCGGGGAACAAGCAGGCAGGCAGGGAACAAGCAGCGGGCGAGCGGGGAACAAGCAACAGGTTACAAACAAATGGGAAACACTGTAACCTATGCAGGAACCAACCAGCCGACGCTCCACAGAGCAAGCAGCATGGCCCCGTGAATTTATTCACGGGTAGCGACTAGTATTTTGATAATATTATTCAGACGGCATCAAAAACTTCCACTTTCGCTTGTGAAATCAACTTGCCAATGCCCAGATCCCGGCTTATAAATTGTCTCAAGTCCGCGCAGCGCAGCTAGACTCGTAACCAGTCTGCATACGGCTTTCTAACAAGGCGAGCTTGTTGCCATAGGCAGACTGGTACTTCTCGGGCTGTGCCAAAGGGCTGAGGTGGAGTTTGAATCTTTTCCTTTTCCCTCGTTCTGGGCTCAATTCAGGTCAGATACAAAAACTCCAAAGGTAAGGTAGGGCCAAATGCGTCCGCACTTGAATTCTGTCTCTTCAGAATTTTCAGAAAGTGCCTGAAAAATGTGCATTGGATAGTCGAATTTAATCGAAAATTGATGGCAATGCACAGCCACCTTGCTTTTGCGCCCAAAGACTCAAACTCCACCTCAGCCGGCACAGCACAAGAAATACCAGTCTGCCTATGGCAACAAGCTCGCCTTGTTAGAACGCCGTATGCAGACTGGTTACGAGTCTACAGCGCAGCAGTGGCAGGAAAATCTCCCAAATGATGGCCACCTGGTCTGTACGACGGGTATTCCGGGTGGTGCTGCTGCGGAAACGTCGGCGAGCTGACAGCAGTCTGCGATGGTCCGGAGGAAGGAGCTCCTGAGCACCCAGATGAGACATTGGTATGAGAGAGGGGCCTAGTGATCACCTGATGCATGCCCGCCGTGCGCGTTTTCGTCCTCGGAGGAATTGGTCGAGCCGCCGCCAATCGAGAGGCCGCCTGGCATGTTGTAGACTGGGGCGGGCGGCTGTTCTCACATGGCGGTCGAGGGGTTAAGCCCAGTGTCGGCGTCGAGGTATGCATGAATGAGACTTTTGCCCCAGGGTTGACTGACGAGGGGCTGGAATTTCGCGGTGGAGAAGGTGTGCACAAGGCCGGTCTCTGACACCGCGATGAGGAGGATCTGGCAGCCAGTTAGCGTCGAGAGCTCGTAAGCCTTGAAGAGAGTCAGCGACGGATGAACAAAAGGGATTCCCGGCTACCTTTTTCATGATTCCTTTTTTTCGGAATATGAGAGCGGGACATTGGATTGGGCTGAGAACACGGACCAGCTTTCCTTTTGCAGAAGGTAATGCCGCGCTTCGATTTGTCTTGAAGGAACTCGATCTTTCTTTTGGGACCCTGCTTTTGACCTTTGTCGTCGTCGTCGTCGTCGCCACTTCTGTCGACCGCGTGACCGTCATGGTCTGCTATAAACATGTTGTCGCCGACGTTCTTCGCGTCGAGGAGGTCTTTGTAGACCTGTGCACCTCCGTGCATGTGAGGGTGGGCGTTTGTGGAAGGACAAAAAGTTTTTTTGATGGGTGGTGATGCACCGGAAGTTGTCACTTGTCACGAAGGCGTGTGGTGCCGCTTGATGCGGCATTCTCCTGGGTTTAGCATAGGTTCGGAACAAGCCGCCTTCTCGGTTCACATGACCGGCACGTGCTTTTTTATGACCTTCTGAGAAGGGGCTTGTTTAAACGGAAAAAAGGGGATGTGTTCGGCGTGTTCCCCTGCCACAGCAAGCGTGTCAAATGTCGGGGAGAGCTGAGATATTTTGTTCATAATTCCCCTAATTGTGCATTAGTTGAAGATCCCAAAATCTTTAAATATTAGCTTACACATGTGATTGTTCGTTTTTATTTTTTGAAGTCTTCCATTGTGACTTTCGTACATTAATTCACTGAGCTTCACCAGTGGGCCCGACCATTTCAGCTGCGCAGCATTATGAATAGCATAATGGTGGTTGGGTCGCGTAGTAAGACCAGGGAAAAGATATTTTGAGGACTGAAGATAACGCAGATAATATACAAGATAGATATCAGCTTCTGGAGGACATACCGCGTACGAGCAGAGGATATTTGTTGCGGCAATGAGATCATGAAAGTTCTCGAGCAAGTCTTTGTCATATGTCGAGGATGAGGGATGGTGCCAGAGCTCAGGAACAATCAATGGAAAGCATACTGTGAACGTCAGCCTTCAGTTTTCCATGGGACTTTTCTCCCAAGTTGACGGGTGGGCGGTCAATCCAGGCCGGTATCACGACACCCGCAAGTCCAGTGTGGATTGTGTCCAATGAGTCAGTGTCGAAGACCTTGTGTAAGGGACGTTCCCTCTCATATAGTTTGTCATCATCATCCTGCGCAAAGTCCTGATCTTCTTCATCATTGTCCACCTCAATATCAGGTTCACTGTCATCATCCAATCCGCTAACAAGTATTGATGCCTCCGATCTCAGTCGGTTGAGGTATGTTGGTGTCTCCTGCTGGAGCAGACTGTCCTGATAAAGATCAGAAAGATGGTTGGGTGGCGCTCCACAGACATGCTGATGTCCAATTGTTTTGGTGCCCTCCCCAACTTCAACCCATTCTTCTTACTCCCCATTGCCATCGAGTAATCTCCACCTTGGGTCAGATTGATCTGGAATTTGATCCTCGTACTTTGGGTCCAAACTGGCATTCTATTTCTTTGCAATCAGAGGCAACCAGCAAGGATCAGGGTAGTTAGTCATTGGTAGTTGAGCTACATTTTTTGTGTTGTCTGCAATTTTATACAATTTTGCAGGTTTCATGGCAGGTGATGACTGTTCCATTTAACCATAGTTATGGACTTTCTCATCAGCACCATATACTCAAATTGAAGTTTTCAAATTGCAAAGTAATGTCTGTCTGCAAGTCGGAATTGGAGCAGGTCATACTCCCCCTGATTCAATAAGCTCTACCCCTGGAGTTGGAAACAAAATGAGATGTTGACTTTCATCAAAATAGTCGTGGTCAAGTCCGACAGTTCCTTGCTGACTAGCCCACTAGTTGACATGTAGACCCTACTCCGGACCCATGCAACCACAGATCTTGTGGAGTGCTTGCAGAGGGCTTGCGGAGTCAGCACCGTATTGAGGACGGGGGACCACTAATAGAAGGCAAGATGATGATAGGGGAATAGGCGAACCGAGGTATGCACCGAATTGAAGGGCTTGATGCTACACAGATCTTGTGGATGGCTTGCAGAGGGCTTGCGGAGTCAGCACCGTATTGAGGACGGAGGACCACTAATAGAAGGCAAGATGATGATAGGGGAATAGGCGAACCGAGGTATGCACCGAATTGAAGGGGGGGGACCACCGCTGGAAGGCGGGATGACGATGGGAAGAGGCGAAGAAGAACATCGGACAGGTCTTTCTTTTGAGCGGGCTTTGAGCGCGGGATTCACGGGCATGTGGTCTGTTCATGCGTCATGGCGTACAGCCCGTCGAAGCTCTTCAAAAGTTAAATTGTGATGCTGGGAAAAGGGCAAAAGACTCGACTCGGAGGCACGTTGAACTTGAAGTTCGACCGAGGTCAAAGGAGAGAGGTGGACGGAAAGAAAGGAAAGAAAAGAGGCAATCCAATTCGAGGTGTTCGCAACGGAGCGGAGCTGAGCTTACCATGGGAAACTTGATTTTAAAAATAAGAATATGATAGTGATCTGATGTGTTCGGGAATTAGCAGGTGCCCGGTGGCGTGCGAACACAAACAGGTGCATACTGATACGAGGCATCTGCTTAATATACGAGGTATCCAGTCTTGCGGCTGCCCTACGGGCTCATTGCAACACGTTGAGGAAACGAGTGCGGGAGCTTGGAGTTGACAAAACCTTCGATGCGCTCGACGATTTGACCTCCCACTCCCATTCCCACCTTTTTGGGCGCGCCCGTGCCTTGTGCGCGCCAAAAAATCACTCAATAAAACTCTTCTACCCCTCCAATACATCACCCTCCCACGTCGACGTCCCCCACATTCGTCGCATGTGACTTGTGCCCGCTTCCGGCTAGCGAGAAAAAAAGGTGCTATGTCCCCAATCCGACAGCGCGATATCTCTCCCGCGTTACGACAGCTCGTGGGACCATTTAGACAGTTTCTGTTGTATCTCACTACGGAATTGGTGAGATATTCCCAAGATATTACAAATCTAGTCAATAGTCAATCCGAAAATGGAGTATGTATTTCAAGTGTATTTGTATGTTAAGCGGGGGATATTTATGGCCAAATAGATGTATTAGTACTAAGAAAAGGGTCCTTAACTGTGTTTGAGGCTAGATAATGTTTCTGTAATGAGATATAGCCTGCGCGGCATTGCCGCGTCAACACACAGCCACCGCCGCGTTAATGCACAACATTTCTAGACATGTCAGTCATATGTCAGTCATATACACGCCGAGGACCAGAAAAAAGCTCTTCCGTCTTGTGGCTGCCATGAAAATTCGGTTGGAGCGCGAGCGGCGAGGGGAACAGGCGATTGCACGCATGGCTCCGGAGCAATTTCTCGGCGCTTTATTCGAAGTTACGCAGGCCGCGGTGGCGGCCGCTGGTGGAATTTCGGCATGGGAACAGCTTGGAGATGAAGATCGCCGGACCCGTCATAATGCGGCGGTGTCAGACTTCACGCGCAGAATTGGCCAGACGGAGTTTGACCTGGAAGCATTGGGACCGCACGGAGGGAACAGAGCTCTTTTGATGTGGGGCGTGCTCCATAATGAGTGCGAGAAGCTTCTCACTCCGCTCATTGTCCCAACTAGTTCCAAAGGTGAGCAAGGAACATTTCAGCATACAAAGCTTACTCTATTTTGATTTGGGCAGCAGCCATGGTCAATTCGGGCTCGCTTTCATCGCTGCTGTCGTGACTTTCTTTGGCGTTCTTCGCTTTTCCCGAGGGTTTTCGGATGCGGGCGGGAGGTTTGGAAGCGACGGGAGCGGGCTTGGCGGCCCTGGTAGAGGAAGTCTTGGACGATGCCAAACCGCCCCGGACCTCGGGCAACACGACCCGCGCGCTGCACAAAAACCGACACAGACTCTGCAGGCAAAAGAATGGTGTACCTAGAACCTAATAAGTATCAGTGTCGACGCGCGCAGTTCGCCAAGGGCAGTACTGTACTATTTCGCTCAATTCGAAAGTCACCCGTCACAGCCCTCAAAACTTTCGAAAATTTTCGAACCTGTCACGGGTCACCAAGAGGATTTTCGAATATACAAAAGAAGTCACAAAATCCGCGAGAAATGGCTCCAAATGCAATTTTTCGCGCGCATACGGCGCGTTCGACCCAAGACGCCGCGGCGTTCTCACGGAAGTGCCCGAGGGCCTTCCCAAAGATCGAGGGTGGAGTCGAGATCTCCTCCACCTTAAAGGTGGTTATGGTAGGAGGAAGGTCAGAGAAATCATTGTGGCGGGAATGTCGGGATTGGCGTAAAAGGAAGTGATGTAATATTGGTTCCGTTGGAGATTCATCATCGGACACATCCGAAGAGGGAAGAAACAGCGGTTGCTGGTTTTCCGCCATTGGGGACGAGCCTTGCCCGGACGTCGGCATGTGGATCGTGGAGCCGGATAAGGACCGCCTGGTGCGTGATAGGAAGAACTCACGCTGCGGTCTCCCCTGCGGTCGTAGTGGGACTGTCCGCCAGCGACGTCTCCCAGGCCTGCAGTGCCTGCGGATATTCGGTCTCCATCGCCACCTCGCACTCCTTCTTGAACACCCTCGCGTCTTGCTCCCATCTCCCATCTCTCACCCGTTACCTTCGCAATGACGTCGATACGTTTTTGGCATCTCTGCCCCAGACAACTCTTGGCGCCTTTTCAAGGACTCCCAGCGGGCCTCGACGTGGTCTTTCATGCGTGTCTCGTAGAACTTCCGGGAGTAAAAATGGATGATGCGCCCGCGCTGCGGCTTCGGGGCGCGCCGTCCAAGACCCCCGTGAACAGCTCTTGGAATGCCGCCTTATCGCTTTTCAGCAGCCCGCCGTGCTCTGTCCTGTACCACGCCCCGATGTGCTGGTCACCCACAGTAAGCACTCGGCTGCGTCAAGAAACGACATTGGCTTACCGTTTTCAGGGCTTTCATAAACTTGGGTCGGAACTGCTGCTCCTCCGCGGTTAATTGCTCGTGCACAACCTCGTCCACTTGCTCGTCCTTCGGGTCCGTCACGTCCTCCGCCAGGTCCTTTTGGTCCGCCAGATGGTACCCATACTTCAGCACGAACTTTTTTGCCATTTTCTCGTAGAAAGATCCCGACCGATTCGCCTCCGCCTCCCGCAACCACTCTTCCTTGCGGCTCTCGAAGAAAACGCGTTTGGTTCCGTGGATCCATGGCAGCTTGCCGGGGCGCGCCTTGGGCGTGCCATTTCGGTGACGAGGACGTTTGCCCCTCTTGACAGAGGTAACAATGGCGGGTGCAGCACTGTACCGTTTGCCCTAAATTAAAATGCAATGAACTGACATCATCCCAACATGCACTCCTTCATAATTTTACGCGACAGTACACAGGGTGCGTCGGCAGCTCTGGAACGCATATGGCGCCCCGTCTCTGGGGAGCCTAGCGGGTCTTGTTGCCACCGGCGCGAATGCGGCCGCAGTCCTCCGTCCTATGCGTCGGCGCGCCATGGAGCGGCCGGGGTGTACATCATCTCACGCGTCTTGAACGCTCTTGTAATCGATGCGAGTGATATTTTTTTCAGCGTCTTTTGACCTTGCCGATCCTCCACATGGCCGCGACGGCCATCTCCCCGCCATTGCCCCGGAGGACGTTATCGTCCTCCCCTGCGTTGCCGAGGACCTCTTTGACGGCTCCAATGCCGAGCAGGTTCGCGCCTTGCTGGGCGATGGATCTTTTGGCCCGTTCCTGCCGGCCTCCATGCCACCGCCTGCCCATCCGCATTCGAATTCATGTTTAAACTCCCTGCGTCTCCCCGCGCATCCGGCTCTCCCACTCGCCCCCCCGGCCCTCGCATTTGCCACCGCGGGGTCCTCTTCCTCAATGAGCCTCCCTGAGCTCTTGCCAACCGCGTCGTCGCCACCAGTTGCGGCATTGTCGTCGGCAACGGCCTCCTCCCCCCCTCTCGCGGACAGCAGCCGAAAGCGTCGCCGTGACGACGAGGCCGCGGACGCAGACGATCCCTCTATCCGCCCTTGCCTTCCGAAGCACGTTAAAATTGCCCGCGATGAGAAGCGCAAATCACGGTATCGTGCAGCCCGCCGGGGCGAGCGCGCAGAGCAACAGTCCGCGGATCGACGGACGTGGAAGACCGTCACCGAGAAGCGCATGCGTGAGGTCCAGCAAGTCATCTTTGACCGGTTCACCGCCGCCCAACACAAGCGTCCCGTCGTTTCCACGGGCTATTTCGCCCTCAACGACAAGACGATCGAGATCCAGGCGGCGAAGGAAGCCGCCGCCGCCCAGTCGACTAGCGATACCTTCACTCCATACACGCTCCCCAAGCGGCGTGAGCACCATCTCGACGAGTTCAACGGCCCCGGCTGGGAAACCATACCGTATGAAGGGTGCGTCTCATTCCTCCTTCAATTCGACCTCTGCTCATCATACTCAGTCGGCCCAAGATTTTCGTCGACCGTCTCGGTCACATAGTCACCGCCTTTTTCAACCGCCCCAATGACCCAAAGTGGGACGCAGATGTCGCTCAGCCCGTCGCTGCCAAGCTGGATGAGACTCGCCGCAACCTCGACGCTCTCGAGCGCACTGACGGGGACGCGCGCCGCGGCGCGTCCAACGCCGTGCGTGTCGGTTATACCCTCAGCCCGGGCAATCCGGCGCCGACATGGTCGAAGTATGACTCTGCGCGGTCGGCGATTCTGTGCGCCTTTCTTTACTTCGGACCCTTCCTCCGTATCCTGGGTTTCACCGACCGTGAGTCATCCCCCTCGCTGTTGGATGCCGTCTGCTGACTCTCAACAGTCATGTTCTTCCTTATCGCACCACACCTCCACGCCTTCTACCAGACGACGATGACCAGGTTCTATACAAGCCCGACGAACCGAAGACTTCGACTCACGAGTATTGACATACCCTTTGGTCATCCTCGCTCTGATACTCCCCATCTCATTCCCTTTTTCTTTAGATAAAAATCGTGTAACCAACTCGGTGGGCGGGCGTAACCCATACTTTTCCTATAACCCATATCCCATGCGCAAATTCATGGGCAAAACCCATATTCTTAACCCCAAAAGGCAATTCCGTGATGTCCGGAGCGCATAAATTCATGTTTTTGCAATGGAGGCGGAAAAAAACAAAAAGCTAATGTGTCTCCCGCAGCGCTCGAAGTTCTCAAAGAAAGGATTCACTGCCCTGAAAAAGGATTTCCAGCACCGCAAAACAGTCGACTTGTGCACAAGAAAGCCATTGATGACGAAGACGCGGAATGGCCGAACAATGAAGCAAATTTGATCAATGAGCAGCACGCTCTCCAGGCCCTCGAAAAAGTGTCGGACTAGCTGCGAAAACTGACGGGCACTGTTGAAAAGCGCGATGGCCAGCTCCGCGACAGTGTCACCATTGACGTTAACCGTCTTTCTGCGTGCACCCTCCACAAACAGAGCGCAATGGGTCCAGTGAGTGTGGGCCAGTTTGTTAGCAATGCACTCACGGGACCTATCGACGACCCGAACGAGAAAGACCCCAGAACTCTTCAGGAAGCTAGGTCGTCTATTTACTGGACATACTGGCTGGGCATGGGACTATTGGGTTTAATCACTACTATCCCCCCCGCCCCCACCCCCCCCCAAACAGAAGTCGCCACTTGCCAGGTCGCGACTTTTATCCCCCAGAAACCCAAACAGAAGCCACAATTTGTCAGGTTGCGACGTCCTTGATCCCCCAAATCGGTCGCGAGAATCAAAAAATTCCCAAAACGGCAATTTTTCGATCCGCGCCTTCGGTACTGCAATTAGCTGTAATTACTCGGACTGGGTTCCCTCAATACCCAAAGACAAAAAGGGGAAAAACGCGGTCGTTGCTTCGATAGCAATAAGTGCAGATCCACAAAGTCGAGCAAAAAAAACACCGACTTGATACAAATGTTGCAGTTCCTGCTCTCCAGAAGGAAGGATGGAAGAGTCCCACCCAACTACGACACCCTCTTGACCTTTGGTCATGCATAATTCAGTGGCATTGTTTGCTCTCAGCATGACCGGCATACCAATACACAGCTTAAGCCGGAATAAAATCCGAGACCGTGGCAGGCATACATAGAGTTCCATAGTGTCTTTATGATTCTCGGCGCTAGTTTCCTTAGCTCAGATTGATTGGAAATTTTACATTTTTCTTTGCTTACTGCACGAGAGCTCAGACGGTCGATAGAACAAAACTCCTCAAGGGTTTGATTAGTATCTTCAGCAAATCGGCGGGCACCGAGGTCATTAAGGTGGTCCTTTTGACTGTTTCTGGCCGTAATTACTGATACATTGCGCACATCCGAGGTGCTCACCTTGGGATCATTGGGTCGACGTCCCACAACTCTTGACTTCAAAAAAGCCACATCTTCAGGCGTGCAGGCTCCATACCGCATATGTTCACCAACGCTTGCCTCAGCTTGTCGTCTTCCTCACTCATCTTGCTCTGGTTCCTTGTGGCGTACTCTAACATAGCCGTCTGGTGCAACCTCAGACACATCAACAACTTCTCGTGGGAAGCGAGCGCGGCAGACCCCACTTCGAGTCAGACAACGTTTTCTTTCAAATTTGAAAACCTGATGAGACCACCTTGCGTTTTTTCTTTTGACGCCAGTCTTCCTTAGCTTTTTGTGCTTTGTGATCTTGAGTTGACTCATAATGGCGGTGCAAATTGGTTCTGAATATCAGGTTGTCTACTTCGTCATGGTATCCCAACCACCATTTTTTGACGCGCTGACACCGACCGCAATTACCCGAGCAAGCCACCGTATTACACAACTTTGGGGGTGCTCGAGGTAGTGATTGAGTAGGCGACGAGAATATGTTAGTTTCGTCACGGTCTTGATCATCCTCGATTGTCGGTGGCACCTTCAGATATGTCTGGACATCATTTTTGCTTCCTCCGAAAAATTCCCCCTGGTGGCAGCTCTCGAGGCACACAATCAAACTTTTTCTGAATCGAGAGTTGGGGTCGGTGAGCTTCTCCCGAATTTCTTGTGGAGAGAGCGCATTGACAACCCACAAGAGAAGGTGAAGATGCAGGGTGAGCCTACCCTGCTGCTCCACGGTGCCATAATACGCATTGGTATGGCCGAAAATACCTCTATCCTCTTGCTCCCACCCGAGAATTTCCTTCAAGAAAGTTTGGACCATAAAGTGAAAGAACCTCGCAGCGGCGACAGGATTTTTAGACATGAGTTTGTTACGTTCTTTGTAGGTCCGTAGATCAGGTCGAAAAGTCCAGTCCTCTTGCGCGTAATATAAAGCTATCGGATGGTTAAGATCTGACCATGCAATCGTTATGAACCACGTTGGCGCGTTGAAAAAGGCGCTTGTTGACCAAATCTCATTTCGCATGTATTTTTAGAAGTGATTGAACCCATTACCTTATACGCCGCTCCATCTAAATCCTTCAAGAGGTCAAAGCAGATTTTTTCTGCCTGTGTGTGGGGCTGGACTCTTTCCCCTTGTGCCATCCGATCAGCTATGTTCGCCGCAACTTCTGGGTTTACTGCGCTAAGTCTTTGCATGATGGAATTGAAACTGGATCTCTTAGCGAGAAGTTTACTTCCCAGTGAGGATGCCTGCATCTGTTCGTGATTGAATGCAATCATGGGAAAGTAGGTGTCTTCCTGAAATCGCTTGTGTTAGGCCCTCTGTTCTGCTCATTTTCTGCCGCATTATCGCTTTTCGGGAGTGTTTTCGACGAATTGGAAGGCTCTTGAGCGGGACTTTCGAGAATGTCGTCGTCGTCCCACTCCCCCTCAATCGAGGCAGTCCTGGGGGCTAAGAGTGCGTTCGGATACTCCTGACAACCAGGATCAGGAATCAGGAATCAGGATCGGCGACCCGGTCCGGTAGTTTGTCGTGCTACGTAACATATGTAACACCTTGTAAAATCTTTTTAATTTCCCTCTGCTCGTCCTTGCGCCTCGACAAAGACATGCAGCTGGTGTTGGGCGACTTTGCGGAGGCTGGGAAGCAAGAGAGAGGCAGAGAAATCGAGAAATGCGGGTGGGAAAAGTGGGAAAGCATTATCTAATGTATCGATTGACATCGGCTACGGCGTTGATTCCTGATTCCTGAATCCTGATCCGGGTTTCAGAATATTTGAACGAACTCTAAATCGTCCTTTTCGTTGAAATACACATCCCTCTCCACCATAATCTTTCGCGTACGAGTATATACGAGAAGAGTGGGAGTGGGACTCGCTTAAATTAAGCGAGTCCCACTCCAGGTAAGCGAGTCCCACCCAGGACTGTTCACAGTGGGACTCAGTCAGGACTCCAGTGCGACTCAATAATCTTGGCAGAGCAACGGATCAAGGTGTCTGACTGTCGATGTCCGACCCACATCATTTTTGATACGCGCAGACCTCGTTCCCGCGCTCCGTGTTCAGTCATGCTGATTGAGTAATAGAGAGTGTTAGAATAACCAAACCGTCTCGTGGTTATCCGGGAAGTTCGATAGCAGGAGACCCTCGCAGATGCGCCAGGGAATGGATTGGATATCACAACGTATTTATACACTAAGTACTCGGAGGTTCGGAACAACTGAACAGGGAGTCTGTTCGAGTGCGGCGGAATCATAGGGGAAAACATTGGATGTTTGCAGAAGAACAGGCTTATCAAAGTGGAAGGGAAGTGAATTCTGTGTGTGTGTATAAATTATATTATGATTGGGTTAAACTGAGCCGAGTCATTTTCGACGTTGGTATGATAAACTACGATGAAAATGGAAGTTGAATTCCCGTGGCCATCGCGTGAGTTGCAATAAGGAAGTTGAACTCCTGTACACACATTAAACCAGCTGCTGCGGTTTCAGAGAAGTTGAATTCTCAAGAGAAGGCGAAATAGCGTCTACCGTTTATACGACCTTGAAACTCGCTGAGTTACCTTTCTAGATGGGTTTCATGGACTCACTTGTTCCCTTTTTTGGTTGGCCTTGGATCAGCTGCATTGGGGTCGGTGAGACGACTGGATTGGGTGCGCCTGCGTTTCCCAGTGACAATATTCCGCTCATCGAACGAAAGGTTGATATCTCGAGGGGCTATATTGTCGTCCTCAGGCTGGGGATTGACTGCAGTCTTATTCGTGATAGATTGATCGGGTTCCGTGCATACGGAAGGGGGCGTGGACGGAGGAGGCACAAGGCGGGGTAGCTCTTGCGACAGCCGTAAACCACTCCAATGAACCTGTGGATTTTCTCTAAACACTTCCTATATTGATCATGAGAGACTTACAAGGTGATTCTCCATGCCTGAATCGATCCCATGAAACAAATCCCCGGGACCTAGTCCTAACGCCATAAGATCAATTGTGGGTGAGCTGATATATTCCAAGTCATCCGCAGATTGCTTGGCAGAAATATGCAGCCCATGGTGGAAAGTGTGGTTCATATATTCCGCTGGAGCAGGGCCAGCATCCGCGAACATTGAAACCGGAAGGTCAGAGTTCATGTTGGTCCGGAATTCATTCAAGAAATTTGTACCCGATCCACTTGAGTTGAACATACTGAATGAGTTGTCTTGAGGAGAAAAGGGAAAGAAATTCAAATCTGGGACTGCATCTGAGATTAATTTAGATCCCAAAACGAGCAATGATTTTGAGGCTCACATTGGTTGGGGTCATTCACTCCACCAGAATCATCGGGGAGCACATTCTGGTTTTTGTTTGCATTGAACTCTCTGTTGAACTCCGTTACATGGTCCGGTGGAAGAACACCTAGGGCAGAGTGACCCGAATTCAATTCCAGTACTGGATCTGAGAGCAGTTCGAATCCAAAAACACATCGGTAATTTCGAGACTCACGTTGTTTAATCTGTTCCATAGAGCCGAGAGTGTCAGATGGTATGAATGCGTCAGCTGATTTCCAGGGTTAATTGTAAAAATGGATATCTCTGCGCAGCAAATTACATACCATTGAAATGGACAGGCGAATTGTTCTCGAAAGCTGAAGGTTTGTGAAGGGTCAATTCGAGCATCACGAAAGTCTCAGCGACTCACCTTGATGTCCAACACCTAAATGGTCATCCGCCATCTCCATTCTAGCACCATCACCCTCCGGAGCAGCAACCGATGGGACGTCATCGCCGACAGGGCGCTCGCTAGGTCTCCTACCCTTGAGGCGAGCACCAGCTAATCCGCTATCTCTCAGCCGTTGGATCTCTTTGTCAATGTCGGCTCGGCGAACGGCCCACTCGCGACGGATCGACTTCTCAGCATCGACATCCCTCCGAAGCGCAATAATCTGCTCTTGGAGATCAGTACGGTGCCGGTCGAGTTTCATCTTGTCTTGCAACAATTTAATCTGTGCTTCAAGACTTCTCTGCCGCTCAAGGGATGCCTTATTTTCCTCTGAACCGCCGTCGCGCTCTTCCTTGAGGGTGTCATAGCTGGTCAGCTGGTCGTTCCGGATGGCAGCTTTACGAGTTGCCCATTTCTGGCGTTGGGCTGAAAGCTTCTCGCGCTGGGCACTCCCATTCCATCGGTTTGGCATGACACCATCACGCTCCATCAGCGCCAATTCCTGGGCTTTGATATTATCTCGCTCTTGTGCCCTGCAAGAGAGTGAGAAGACGGACAAAGTGGGCGGATGAAACCAACTTGAGGATCGCAGTGAGAAGTGGTAAGTGGGTGCCGGTCTCGGCATTGCGAGCCGCATGCGCACTCTCAACATAGTTGGAGTGATTGGGTGTAATATCCCAATTCTCTGGGGAGATCTTTGAGAGGAACTTGTTGATCGAGGGGAGGATCCAGGGATTGGCGAGTTTATGTGCATACCAATCTTAACTTTGATTAATGCCATCGATGCGTACAAATTTGACTTGATACTCACTTTTGATTGCGGGGTCCTCCTGAGAAGTGCAGAATGCGTGCCAGTTGTCGATTTCTTCCTGGGTTTTCAGTCCCAAAATTGATTTCAGACGTGCAACAACATATTTGGGATGTTCTGGGGGAGCTCCTCAATGTGTCTTCGAAACAGTAAGTAAATCAGATAGAAGCGAAAACAGGCAGGAAGTACCGTTCAAAATGAAGAGAGCAGGTCTTGAGGCTGTTTGAAAGAAGCTCAAGAGGGTCGCTTGTCTGTATTTGACTGATTTCGGGGTTGTTGTATGTTGCCAGGAAGTCGCCGAAGCCCTGTGCCTGTGGAACTTCACCGTCCAGAATAACGACCCGGCATGCGGCATCTGGATAAAATGGAGCAAGCTTGAAGCGCTCCCCGGTGACATGGGATACTGCATCGAAAAATTCGGTAAAAAGCTGAGCAAAGGCCACCCGGGTCTTCGTGTCGCAATAGAGGCTGGCAAGTGTATAGCCTGCGCATAATTGATCATAAAGTGCGTAAACGTCGATCGGGAACTTACGCTTCTTGAATCGCTCCACAATTCCAACCACCTCCCACTCATCCATTTTGCCTTCAACTCGCTTGAACGTGAAATCAATGACAAGTGAGAGAACCTTGTGAATCAGCATCGCAATTTGGGGATGCATGGTAACGACAAGCCGGAAGCCATTCTTCGACATTGCGGTGAAGATGTACCGTTCACTCTTCAGAAGCTTGGCTTCTTTCGTGTTAAGGTGATGAAGTACGCCTAGAATGTGTCAATTTTTTGTTTCGTCGAAGCAAAAGACCAATTACCTTCCCAACCCATTCCGTGAGGATGTTCTGCCTTCTTTTGCATACTAATAAAATCACGAACTTTCCGGGGGTCTGCAAACGCTGGACTGCTTTCCGCGACAGGCCGTCCACCATAAACACTCGATGTAGAAGGTGCTGGACATCGTTCATGAGTGATAGATCCCACAGAAACAAAACAAGACAAACCATTGAGCAACGTCCGGACCGTAAGTCCCGTAAGTCCCGTTGACTTCACCGCCGTCCCAAGTTTAAACTTATCCTCTGCACTGGGTTTGGTCCTGGGATGCATCGGATGGTTATGGGGATTCCGCAGGATAACTATCGCTTTGTGGCGCATGGCAGGTGATTGGTCGACAGGTACATCAATGATCATTTGGCTAGTGCATGGGCATTGTTCAATTCTGCCTGGCTTGATTTTGCCGTCAAAAATATGACTGTATGCTGTGGATTGGGAGCATGAGATCAAAGAGGTTATATTTGGGTGCCAGCGACGCACGGCAATAATGTAAGCCCAATCGGCGGTGGACGGTGAGAACGCAACTGGCATTCATCGTAACTGTTTCATTTGGCAATTGTCCATCATTTTCCATCACAAATCGCAGAATCGCTTCGTCTACATTTGGAGGTATAGTCCAATAGAGATGACGGTCTTGCTCAGACCGAGTCCATTTGGAGCAGCCAACGAAATATTGTTTGCCGTGCTTGGAGGGATTCTGTGAATATATTAAGAGCTTGAAAATTCAGGGCGAGGTCACTGACACGTAGGCGAACAAGAGTTGGTGCTCCATTGCATGTAACTTTGCAGGTTGAGTTTTGAATTCGAGTAAAGAAGCTTTACACACAATTAATTAATGCAATGGACGACTGTCGAGGTGCTTACTTACCGAGCAATAATGGCAATATCTGAGGCTGCCTCCGCTTCATTCTGGTCGAGCTCTTGATGCCATAACTCTCGCATTGCGTCTTCATCGGCCTCAAATCGCTCATGGCCAGCAAAGAGGGTTGGGTCAAGAAACTCGCATTTGTTGACTCCATTGCAAGTCAGAATGACGCGGCGACACAAGACTTCCTTCTCTGGATTGGGGGTGAAGCCGCGAACTTTTACATCACCGTTTGTATGCCCACCGGACGTGGAATCCCAAGATTCTTGATTCTGGGATGTATAAGCATCTCGGGACAGTAGGTTGTCAGGAAACTTACCTCTGCTCGAATAAACCTGTCAACCACCATAAACGCGCCACTAGGCGTCATCAAGAGGTGCGCTGAGCCAGACAGGTCGATAAGAATAGCGGTTGGAGTACGGGGAACGTCAAATGTCGATGGCACATGGGTCATATGGACAATCTCGTTGACCTTGAGTTGGCGGGTGATTTTATCTGTCTAGATCCCGAAGTTTGTTTTGCCTTGCCTTTTCCCTGTTGGACGGGGATTGTGGAAGCAACTGTGGCAGTGGGAACTTGGTTATGAAGGGAAATCGGGATCCGATCATCAAGTTTAGGTTGAACCATGGGAAGTGAACAGTTGGATTGAGAATTGTGCCGGCCCGGTGGCCCAACAGGGTCTGAATCCGAGTCGTGGATTTCAACCACAGACATCGAACTAGTTGGACGGGAAGGCATCTCAGATCCGTGGTCGGAAGCAGGAGAACTGGCGCGGGATGAGGGCACGAACGAGGCTCGACTAGCCGCCCAAGAAGGAGCCATTGAAACTGAAGATGCAGCACGCGAGGGTGCACGGGAGCTGACCGGTGTAAACTCGTTAAACAAATCACGAGGCTCGGCATGAGTATCCATGTAGGCTTGGAACGCGATGGGGCCAATCCACTTTTCAGGATGCTCTAGACTGAAAAAGCGATGGCTTTGATACTCCTCTCCGACGATCTTTGAGAATCAAAATTCAGATGTTTCTTGAACCGTCAGACTCAAATGACCTACATATTTCCGGAATGCTTTGAGCTGCTTGGTAGATGCGTCTTCAGGTACCCAATGAGAGAAAATCTCCAAGTCGTCATGCAAGACGTGGAGTTGATACCCCGACGAAGTTATCCACGAGGGTGCGTCTTCCACAGAAAAAAAGGGGTCATTATCGGGGTCCCCGAGTGCGTGCGTGAATGCCTAGGACAGAACTCATTATGACAGCACTATGGGGAAAAAATAACTAACCCATGTGCGATAGGCTTTGATTTCGCCGGGAGAAAGGTCAGCAGCCTGAGGAAACATCCGCAATGAATTCTACGCCTAGCTCGAGCGAGAGCGAAGTCGAAGCGAGATGAAATAGGAGGATTCAGAGGATGAGACGTTAATTAGACGAGTTGAGATGTGTGGGGGAAAGTTCCATGTTATTGTGGGTTGAATTCATTACAATTTATAGTTGGAAGAATTAGTAAAATAGGCTATACGAGAGCACAGCAATAAACTGATATCCGGTAGAGAAACATCCGACCGAGCGGAATGCAAGCCAAGAAAAAACACGAGACAGTGGAGGAAACTTAGCTGAGACCGGAGAAAAGAGCAAAAAATGGGAAGGGCCAGGAGCGAGAGCATAGGTTGAGGCGGTACTCTGATGGATAAACCGCTGCGGCGGTGTCATGTTTCGTAATTGGCTGTGGGTACGCGTCAACGGGCGGTGCTGAAGCAGATGGTAGAAGCGGGTGAACCACCACTTTCACGGATCACCGGCTAGTGGGTAGTGGGACAATGCTTGGCGCGACAGGGTCGATAATTGTTGGCTAAGCGAGTCGCACTTCTCATGGCTGTTGTACAGCCGAGTCCCACTGCGGGTGGGACTCGCTTACCCGGAGTGGGACTCGCTTAATTTAAGCGAGTCCCACTCCCACTCTTCTCGTCATTCCTCTTCGCGTACCCGGCCAGAGCCTCATCCCTTTCGCCCATAGATCATATCCGACAAAATGCACTTTCTTCGCTCGTACGTCAAGATCGCCCGCATTCTTTATCTTCACCCATACTGGCGTACCCCATTCGAGTAATTTCGAAAGGTTGGGTACCTTTTTCGTCGCTGCTTGCATTGGGGTCTTAAAATCAGGCAGCGCGGCGGTTGGGCAACGATTTCGGAGCCAGGTGGAATGTAACCAGGCTTCCGCCCACAGGTACTTCGGCAGTCCGGCTTGGATTATCATTGCCCGGACCTGCTCGATGTGCGTACGCTGTCCGCGTTCGGCGATGCCGTTTTCGCTGGGCATGTCGTGGACAGTGAGCTGGTGTTCAGTACCGGCTTTCTGGAGGTAATTTTCGAATTCTTTTGAGATGAACTCACCCCCATTGTCAGTTCCTAGGCATTTTATCGGTGCTCCGCGTTGCACTTTGACCCACGCCTCGTATCGCTCCCCGCGTACGCGCTCCATACATCCCCCACAAGGGGGTACGAAAAAATAAATAAAATACCTTGGGCCGTAATTGCTGAACCTTTAGGTTTGGCTACCCTGGAGAAGATGGATTTCGATCCGTTTTGCTACAAGTACAAAAAACATTTAGTCATACAGTGTTGGTCATCGCAGAAAAAAAAATGGGAATCCAAGCGGGGAAAGATACAAATAAGTGATTATAATGTGAGTATTACTTCTTCAACTTCCTTACAGGTTTAAATAGCTCTGTTCTAGCCTGTTTCATTCACAGAAGGTAAAGAGATTCTCTAAGTTCCAGTTTGGCTATTAGTAAGTGAATTTGGTGCAGAGCTTGAGTTCAATGTCATACATGAGAGAAGGCGAGATTGTCGGCCCAGATCTGAAGTAAGTGCACCTGAATTATAGCAAACTGGAGCTCCACAGACAGACTAAATTGTTGACGGAGTTCACCAAGCCTGGGTCCTATGGCGCCACTGTTCATGAAATGGAACGGAGAAGTAGACAATTGACAGCGGGCCTGGTGGCGGGACAGCAAAAGGGTACGCCAGGTAAGCCAAGTTGCCGCTGGTGTCGCTGTGGGTAGCTAGAATGCTCGACACGGCGCTGGGGTGACGTCGGAGATTGCCGCAACATTTCCCACCACCCGGCCCGGGTTCGGCGTTCGAACGCGTTCGAACGCGTTCAGCAAAATCTTGGATTTCCCTGAACCTGAACCTCCACTTGAGGTTCAGGTTCAGTAATTCATCGAACCTGAACCCCGAACTTGGCGTTCAGTTCGGTTCGGTTCAGGTTCGAACCGACTGTCTGAACCGAACTTTTCCATCACTACTCTGTCCTGCCCAGCACAATCTCGTTGCGCGCGTCCTGGACGGTGAAACGATACTCTGCTGTATGGCTACTGGCGGTGGAAAGTCCGCAATATTTGCAGTTCCCATCCTTGTACTACGAGAAAGGGCTAGGAATCGCCACCTTTATCCGGAACTTCCGACTCGCGCGCTGCCGCAAGGAATTATTATTACGCCGAGAAAGGGCCTTGCGGCGAACATAGTACGATCTATTTTTTATCCTGCACTTATATTGAACATTTCTAGGTGCTTGAGCTCGGCAAACTCGGCATTCCAGCCTGCGAGAGAGGGATAGATCGGGAGATGCTGCTGAGCCATAATGGTTAGATGCGGAAGAGTTCAGCTTGGTGGATTTTGTATGCCACGTTTCGGGTGTGCTGACCGCATTGAGGTAGGACGTCCGGCCAGCTAAGGCTAGATAATCCTCATCCGTCTCATCAGCTCACGTCCTGCTGATGGGCCATCTGACGAGCGCGGAACCCGCCCTCAACGCCGATAGCCACTTTCGCCAGCACTGATGAGCAGTTCGCCCGCGCCGATGAGGATGCCACCCGACTGTGCACACATGGCCCGACTGTCGAAAGGTTCGCAAGGTTCACGCTTCTAATATTGCTTACAAGGCATTGCGATGGAATAAAAAATATAATAAATTGCATTCAAATGCATGTAATACAGAAAAACTAAAACCAAGGACAAGTCCTAGGCAGGGAATCACACGACAAGGGAAAGAGTGGGGGGGAAGGGGAGGTGAGGTGGTGGGTGGGCAGTACAAAGGCTTGGCGGGCTCGCGGTCTCAAGACTTAGTCAAGCGTCTCAATTTCTGAGACATGAAGGGATATTTGAGGGAGAGGTTAAAACTTGGGAGCTTGAGGCAGCGAAACACTTGAAGGAGGAAACGGAAATCATGAGGGAGACATGCGGCGTCGCGAATAGAGCTTGAGGAACCAGACTCGGGGACGTGCTTCAAGGCTTTGATACCTTTGGGTTGCGGTTGCGAGGAAGCTTGAGGCTGCGTGGTCAGACGGTACCCTTAGGGCAGTTCTTGAGGACGGCGTTGGCTTGGGGCATTTGCTTTGGAAGGGCGCGGCCAGAATCCGGAGGGCACAGCTAGACCTGGCATCCTATACTTGAAAACACGAAGTCACGGGAAATTGACAGAAAATCACGGGGTACCACGTGAAGTCACATGAATTTCCCGTGCTCTCGGAACCCCGAGGCGCCGCGCGCTGCGAGCGTTAGCGAGCGGCAGTGCGGCGCCGAGGGCTCGGAATCCACCGTGTCTGTGCGGAACTAGGATTCGCGCCGAAGGCGGGTTGCCTATTCTTGTAGGGAGTTTGAGGGAAATGCGAAGAAAACTGGATTGAAGAGGAGGCTCGAGGGTGGTGGGTTCGGGAGACCAGGACGACGGGGCGTGGAGATGGTGGTGGAGGGAAGAAAGCAAAGATGGCGTGATCAAAACGAACGTGGTGATTTGTTTGATGATTGATCAACAACTGCGCTTCTCACGCACGGACCATCGGCTATTCATATCTGATCCACACTCACCGCAAAATGATTCGGATTGCGTTCAAGGTAAGTAGTATGCAGTAGTATGTAGATAGGTGTCACGGAAAAGTACCAATAAAGAAAGTCATTTCTCTGTAGTGAATTATATATCCCGGATTTCCCCCAGCACTGTCCAATACTGCACAAGCTTGTTCACCTTCCTTGATGACTCGATGAATTCAAAGGCAAGTATATAGTACGGTTACTTGGTTATTGGGTTGGCCGATTGTTAGTTGCTGGAGTCTGATGGAGTAGTTTGTATACGCCGGACAGCCAGAGGACTGTGGTAGATCCGCACTTATAATACTGTCCTCAGGCCGACATTGAGCTTGCAATGCGCCGCCCGACTGACGACCCATTGATGAGAGGCCAGGCACGGACACC
This sequence comes from Mycena olivaceomarginata, assembly GCA_029378375.1. Classification (NCBI taxonomy): domain Eukaryota; kingdom Fungi; phylum Basidiomycota; class Agaricomycetes; order Agaricales; family Mycenaceae; genus Mycena; species Mycena olivaceomarginata. The sequence goes on along the minus strand of JARKIC010000462.1, from coordinate 4,691 downwards.
GCCAGATATCCACAGATACCGCGATATCAGCTGAAAGCCGTCGGACATCAAATCACAAGCCAAATCCGGCCCATTCCGGTGGCTGCAAATTTCCTGATATGATACTGTACTATTACGACCATTTGTTCACAGCATGTCACCCGTCACCTCAAAAGTTCACTGGATAAGGTCTTCATTTCTCCGCAATCACGCTAAAATTACCATTTACCGGAGCGAAAATTTTGACGTTTTTCAGCCTAATTGGGCCCAGAAAGTTCAATGTCACCGTCACCAGGGGCAAATTAGTTCATTTCACGACCCTCCGTCACCCGTCACCTGAATAAATGGTCGTAATAGTACAGTAACCTGACAAGCCTTTGCTCGCGACATGCTTGTTGGCGGATGAGTTTGCACCCGCTCGCACAACGCCGCAATTAATGTACCTGTTCCTTGCCCTGGCACTGACAAGACAAATTCGTACCTAATTACATACGGTAATTATAGACTTGTGTTTAAATACTTGTAGATACTGAATGAATTCCCCGCGCGTTTGCCGAGGGTCTATTGCTGAATATTCGGTGTGCGGCTTTAATTCCAACACAAACGCGCTAGAGTTCGCCACTCTCAAATCAGGCTACTCGTCGTTCTTTGTTCGCCCTCTTGCGCCACCGGTCGCTGATACCGCTCCTATCCGACCTTTGCTCAGCCGCCTGCTAATTGTCTGGGGCCCTGTTCACTGTCGTTGTCCGCTTCCTCGCTGTTCGCCGTTCGCCGTTGTCCAGGCTAGGCTCGGGCTAGGCTCCCTCGTCCGCTAGTGCCAAGCTGGTGCTAGACATACCCCCCCCACCCGGCGCTCTACTATTTGTTCCCTATTCACTTCGGCATCATGCTTGATGGGTGCGGAGATCGAGGGAAGATAGCGAAGGGGCCGATGAAGAAACTTTTGGTGCAAGCTCACTCCGAGACGTCATCGCGAGTGGAGTTTGACTCGAACCATTTGCGCTTGAAGGATTCCTTGGCCGTATGGCAGGATCTGACGGAGGCGATGTGGAAACCCCTTGTTCGAATGTTGTCGGCCCGGCGCCGAAGTTGGATTTCTTATTCCCCACCCCACTCGACGACGACTCGCTTCGATTATCTCGCTTCGACAACTGATCGCACGGTTGGATCACCGTTGGATGGAGGATGAATACTGATGGATGCTTAGGATTGCGGGGGTGCGTGATTGCATTTCTGGGTGTGCTGTTGTTTTTTTGGGTGCGTCCCTGGATTTCTTGGGTGTGTGCGTGTGCTACACTCACGGGGGTGTGTTGGCGGATGAGTTTGCACCCGCTCGCACAACGCCGCAATTAATGTACCTGTTCCTTGCCCTGGCACTGACAAGACAAATTCGTACCTAATTACATACGGTAATTATAGACTTGTGTTTAAATACTTGTAGATACTGAATGAATTCCCCGCGCGTTTGCCGAGGGTCTATTGCTGAATATTCGGTGTGCGGCTTTAATTCCAACAATGCTCCTCTATAAGGACTTAGGGCTTTGAGTGCTACATGATCGCGGGGCTGGAAATTTCAGTGATTCATTATATTAACCCAGATAGTGGGCTCCCCACAAAGCGGGCTACCTCGAGTTATTGAGAGCAAATAAAGACAGACATGCCGTACCGATCAATGGCGGTGCCCATCCCACGTGATAGTGTGCGTCAGTGGGACATCACAGTGATTCACACGATCACTCAGATGGCAACACGTGAGCCTTCCCTTGTTTTTTTTTTCATGCCTCCTCGCACTAGGTTCGGAGCAAGCCTGTCTCCGCACCGGCGAGCCGGTGATTCTCGGAGAGAGGCTTGTTACAAACTGCCAAAAACATGGCATGTGTTGAACAGAAATTGCTGGCCCGTTTCCTGTCAAATTCATTCAGAGTAATGACATGATTTGTTCTTTGGATACCTGCCTGTAATCCTATTAAATCAGATTAAAATTAAATAGCGAGGCACACCCACTAGACTCGAACTTTGACGAGGCATCATCACTTTGCATACCTAGCAAACAAAAGTACATTTCACAGAAATTCCCCGATTTTATGGGCTCAATGAACTCGAGCAATGATTTACAGCCGGTCGCTGAGCAATTTCTATCCCCAGAACTGCTTCGTTCATGCAGGAAATATAATTTTGTTCTTTTGTGATGAGTGTATACTGCCGCTGGGGGAATTCCTTCAAAATCAGCTTGGGATGCCACCACCCCGTTTCTCGGCCGCATTGCAGCAAAGGCGATCCCTCCTCCTCACAATGTGATGTCCAGGGACCTTGCTCTTCTCGAGTCCTGCAAGGTTTTCAGTTCTCCTCTGTATCTCTGCACTCCTCTCCGCCGCGAGTCGGACCGCCTGCAAATGTGTCGCAGCCAGCAAATGGGCAGCCGCACTCCTGGCCGCAATCCATGTTTCTCGGCCAATACAAATTTTACATTGCACTTTGGTGCGATCTTCATTGAATCTGAAGTCTTCAAAACACCCAATTCATGTGAGTTCACCATATCTGATAAACTGGTCTACCTGTCTCCTGAACTTCCCACTTCCTTTAGGTGGCATTGGGGGAGAGCGAGCGTAAAATGGGCTGGTCCTGGGCTCAAATCGGTAGCTTGAACATAAATCTATGCAAATTCTTAGCGACAACTATCAATACATCCGAACTTCCCGAGTGGACTCGTCGACTCCCTTTCGGCGACATTGGTCAAGAACGAGGCGTTTCTTGGGGCTGAATCGGTGGCTACCCGACCGACAATCTGTCAAATTTACTGCTCTTTGACTTGCTCTCCAATTTTGAGTGCACCCGACCACCACAAAGCAACTTGTCCGTCACCTTTCGGCGGCATCGGTCCAGTAAACTTCCTGGGGAATCTATCGGTTGCAAGATAACAAGCTCGAGCCGCTGTCCTTGTCCAGTTGTGTTGACCGGCCCTGCCGTCGCGCACCTGGAAACTACCGCACCCGAAGTCCCAAAAAAGGAAGACACAAGATTTATAACTCGACTCTCGTCTGAACTGGCCCCAGCCCACCCGCACTTTACTGCACGCAACTCTACTTATCCTCTCGCCATGTCTTCTCGCGATAGCACCCCCGACGACGACAACATGCGTGCAATGAGGGAGGCCATGGCCCAAAGCTCTCCCCCGAAGCGTACTCACAGCACTATGACTGGCAACGAGGACCCGGACAACGAGCACACCGCCTCCGGCACCACTTCTGGTGTCCGCACCATTGGCACCAACCAAAACATCGTTTCCGCAGCTAGGCAGTATGCGGAGAGAAAGCGGCTGCGCGGTGATCAAGTGACCGCATTAGAAGTCTTTTTGAACGTGAGCAGTGCTTTGTCTGCTTTGTCTTTTGTTTCATGGCTTTGGCTCATGACTCTGTTCAAGGAACCCCCCTCCCTCCGCGAGGCCAAGATGCTCACCGACCTTTGGGCCCTCAGAAACCAAGTCGAGAAGATCATTACGTCGAAGCCCGCCTTCGAGGTCTCGGAGGATTGCGAGGGTAATTTCTTGTTATTCAATTTCATGTCTGACAGAGTGTGTAGACGAATATCCGCAAGTACGCGCCGGCTGTCCTGTTGTCCAGCAAAATCAATGTCTACAAGGGCGAAGGTATCACGCATATTCTGACCGTATGTGTTCTATATTCCGCATCCCATGACTGACTCACTCAAACGTGACAGGACATCATTAAGAGACACCGGTTCGATCTCCCGCCCAGGGTGGAACACGTTCCAGCCGACTGGGCCAAGGTTCTCGCCATCGTCCAAGATGCCCTCACGCAAACGCGTTCGAAAGTCAAGAAGGAGGTCAGTCACGTAGTCAGTTTCCATTTTAATTCTTACATGTCTTTCCAAGATTGGGTGGAGCCTTAAAGTCAACAAATCAGACGACCTTCGTGCGCCACTCGCTCAGCACAAGAATATTTACCAGCTCGCGCAAGCCATCGTCAAGGGAACCCAGTGTTCCGTCAATGTCGTTCTCTGCGCTCGTATCGCCGTCATGGTAGGTCTTCATCTATGCTGTCGTCCTGATCTTAGCCTCTTCCAGCGCGCTGTTTATCTCGAACATCCCGGTTCCAAGTTCTGGGACCAGATGGACAAACGTCTCGCGCGGATCCGCAAATGGGCGGAAATGATGCCAAGAAAATTACAAAGTACTGGCGCTCTGAATATTATCCATGGACCTGTATTAACATTGATTATAGGGGATTCCGCCAAGCGTTGGAGGCGGACCAGGCTAAGCATGGGATTCAAGACAGCTACGAACTCGACGAGACGGTCGTCGATGAGTTCCAACAAAAAATTGATGATCTCATTGATATCCGCGCTGTCGATGCCGCGACGAGTTCCGCGCAAGGTGATGCTGCTGCTGTCGCGTGAATGTTTACTTTCATGTACTCGCAATACAAATAGATTGATTGATTCACACCATCGTACAATATCTGTCCGGTCTATCTGAGCTACCGCTGAGCTATATCTGATATCATAGCTAGCCACCATCTTGACTCGTTGGCTGGTCACCAGCTGAACGCTGGCCCCATGCTGCACCCATTGACATGATTTCCTGGCGACACCTGAGCGGCACCTGGGATCCGCTCTTTTACGACATGCTGTGCGCACATTTTTGTCAGCTGCCGCCTACGTGTCGGCACTTTGGCGGTGATAATCCGGCACGA